>JAXIVJ010010008.1:0-42500 GCA_036785665.1 Chirona hameri
CACCCTGAAACTCAGAACCTATCAGAGATAGCAACTCGGGACCTTCGCCAATCGACGCGGCGTGGTCGGAAACGGCGCCGTTTCGCCTTTCATACCGATCGGATCCAAAAAAGGCCCACCAGGGCCCAAAGAAGGGTGAACAACGCAAAAACGCTGGCCTAAGCCGCTGCGCAATCGCCCGACCGACTTGGGTGACATCTTGCGGTAGGATTTCTAAGCTTTCGAGCGGTGCTTCCCAATCACTTCTTACCGGAAGTTGAGAAGAAGAAAAAAATGCCTGCATTACAGCATGAAAGCAGTGAAACTAATCTGCATTGTGTTGTTGGTTCAGTTCAGTTCATCTTCCAGAGGAAAATAAATGAGAGCTAACATAATTGAAGGCTTCTCAATTTTCCGAAATGTCACTAGTTGACCGTTACTACGCCACCCGACGGCCGCGGGCGCTGGCTATAGCGTGACCTCAGTGTGACCTTGACCGCGGTCGGGCGGTGCTGGGCGGTGCTGGGCGGTGCCCGGGTCAGTTGGGGTCAGAGGTTGGCGGCGTGCTGCTGCGGCTGGTGAAGACGGTGTGAAGGACTGAAAGTTTCGGGAGTCTAGAGTGGGGCAGTCATGTCAGGTGTGCCACGGTGTTCGAGGAACAAGGTACGTTTCAATTTCAAGACTTTGTGGCATTGACGAATTAATTGGTCAACTGATTAGTGTAGATGGTGTTGCTGATTGCACGTAACTGGCAGATACTTGTCCGTCCTCAATGTAAACATCGCGCTTGAACATCCCCTGCTTGATGTACACTCAGGTTCTGAGTGCCTTATTTGTATATGGTCGCGTTGATCTATATCATGCGTTTTACAACTGAAGTCTGAAGCGTTGACGCAGGATTCCGTACATTCGACAGATCCGATGCATTCGCTAAAATTACGTTATCAGCAGGTTAGAAATAGTTGATTGGTGCATGCATTAAAAATGTCCTCGTATGCATAGGGTGAAGGTAGGTAACTTCGTGAAAAAATGCAAGTGTATATGTACTTACTCTGCGGAATCAATGGGCTTGACTTACTTCCGTCCCGGCCTCAGCCTTTCGGGTCCGGATAACGACCGGGGCTCGCTGCCACCACATACTTCAGCTGAGATGCAACTTTTGTGCGTAAACTAGTAAATTATGGACCCTAGAATGTACTTAGATTATGCACTGGGTATATAGGTTTTAGTTGCAATAAGTGCCACGTTAAATATATCTATACACCGAGGAATTGTAGGATCAATTGCAAAATGCAAATGCAATGAAAATTGCTGAAAGCGCTTTGGCCGCAAACTGGGAGTGGAACGAGGAGTTACATAAATTACGTAATTTCTGGAGTCCAGAATGTGCGTAGTCTATCTACCAAACTTGCATCTCAGCCGAGGCACGGGGACAGCAGCGAGCCCGACCGTGAACATGAGGCGACGGGTTGTGGCCATGACGGGAGTAACCCAAGGCCGTTGATTCCGCCGAGCCCAAGTCTGAGCCCAAGTCAATGATGTCTATTGGTGTACAAACTGTCACTGCAGTGGGATTGAGGAAATGCCGAATCTGCGATGCCTAAAGAATGGAGGATCTTTGGCGGTGCCTTGTATCACCCAATTACATTTCTGAAATACACATTTTGCACATATGTAAAGGCGTCGTCAAAAATCGGTCAAAATATTATGTCCCCTGTAGGCCACCGTTAAGGGGCGATGCCGGTTGCAACACGTTTTTATAGAAATATGTTCATGGCAAACTACAAATTTACGAGTTTCACGAAGTTACCTAGATCCACCCTACCAAAGCGAAATGTGATTAAAACAGCATCAGATTCAATGGCCTAGTATTTTGCCTTAAACTGAATAAAAGTGGCAAGTGCCAAAGCTTTCTATACATTCGATATATTTTTTTATATTTTCCCCCAAATGGAAAGGCCAGCGGCGGAGTCGGAACGTTTGAAACATATGAGATCGAATGCTGGTTAGATAATTATCGCCGGAAATTATGCTAACGATAAATATTCGATCCGATCTGATTAATTTCATTAACAATAATTAAAAAAGTATCCACGATTTCTCATATCATGGGATTATAAATTTTAGATTTTTACATCACATCCGGTCAACGAATTTTGGAAGTGGGTGCGGGACCCACGTGGTTTGTTTCACAAATTTACCTATGAAATGACCAAGATTCCTGTGAATCAATTCAGGAATCCAGATGCCAGGGATCGGATCTGCTTTGGCATGTGCGTTCATATTTGCTAAATGTCATTGATACCTCAAACGAAGTCAAAACTTCCCTTTAGCAAAGAATAAAGTTAGTCTTATCCAGTCGCTCCGTAGCAAGACGGCACAAAATTTGACAGTTTTTTGCCGAGTTTTGGTTGGGACAATCTATGAAGAAAATGTGGTACTGAAACTAAACGGCTATTAGCGTTAAGTGAATCACACTAAACGCCCTTCTCTACAGGACGATTGCCGCAAGTCCTCCAAACCAGCCCGCCCAAGTGTGGAGCATGCTTGCATGCCCCGCGGCTCCCAACCTTCAAAGAAGAGCAGTCCAGTATCTAACGGAGCCGGGGCCGCTGGATGCTCCGAACGTACAGAGCCGAACAAAGCTACATCTCTCGAGCTCACTGATCATGATATCGATAACCTGGAGCTGCTAACTGATCATGATATAGATAACTTGGAGCTGCTCACTGATCATGATATCGATAACCTGGAGCTGCTCACTGATCACGATATCGACAAACTGGAGCTGCTCACTGATCACGATATCGATATCTTGGAGCTGCCCGAGGAGTCCCGCTGGCTGACCGTCCCAGGAGCTGGCTGTATCGATTGCCCACCTCTACCATCTCTGCCCCTGCCCCTTTGCGCCCCATATGGCTACGTCTCAGAGTCGTCTGCCGACAGCTCCTCGCCAGACGAAGACAGCTCCTCACGAGATGCCGACATCCCCTCACCAGATACCGACATCATATCGCCAGACACTTCCCTCGAGTTCGTGGATGGTTCTCCAGGTGGCACCACCGGCAGCTCTTCTCACATGGAACTGACGGTGGTCGGCGGCGGAAACCAGGATAGCCAGACATCGTCTGACGTGGAAGTGATCCGCCGAGACGGGGTCGACAGTGCGTTTGAGATGATCATGTCGGTGCGGTTGCGACTTTGGTATGGAGAGGCGAAGCTTCTGACGGAGCCGGTGAGGCGCGGTGCCGTCTACCTCACCACCGGTCGACTGTTCACGGTGTGGGACGACCAGCTGAAACGGCAGCTGGCTGTACCATTCCATCGCATCGCCGAGATGATATACGAGAAGTGGGATGGACGGCTGGATATCATCTGCAAAGATGGGTCAACGTTCAGGTGAGCATGCAAGAGCACGCGGGGAATTTTAGCGGTCTCTCCGACTTCAGCCAAATTAAGCTTTGTTCACATGGGTGTCCAGTTTAGGAGTACATGACTTTGAGTTTCTGCAAAAATCCACAAATCTGACGGGCCCAGTTTACATCCTTAGCGACAGATACAACACTAGACTGATGGAACTCGAGAGTTTGTTTAACCAGCCTCTGCTCACACAATCATTTAAACATTTGACAAAGCGACTTTAGCAGGTAATGGCCATGTTTCTACTTAGAAGCGGTGGACCTTCTCACACAGTCCCACTCTCCGCATGTCCGCAGGCTGGATTTCTTCAGCATACCCGCTCGGAACGTCTGGGTTGACGTGCTGGATGAGAAGATCCGTCAGGCGGACCCCAAGTTATCCGTCCCGTTCAGCCGCGTCCTCCTGCCACCTAGCGGTGAGCCCGAGAAGGAGCTGCCTGCCCTCCGGTCGGCGTTCTTCAGTGATAATGAAAGGGAGGCTATCGGACCGCTGCGGAAACTGACCCCGAGGCTGGTGCCGTCTGCCGACAACCAGCTGAACCGCTACAGTACCAAGGTAATTCCAGGCCCGAGCAATATCAGGTCAGAGTTCTAGTTAGGGTCGACTAACACTATGCGATATTCAAGCGACGCGAGCTACGCGAGCGATTGACACTTCAGTAACGCAGACTATTCTATGCTGAATTGAATACATAAAATACCTGTGTAACGCCATAGGTATCAACATGCAAGTTCGTGCAACGAAAAATGATTTACCTAAGAACATTCGAAGCATGCTAGTGAAATCTATTAAGAACATTGTTATTTTACTTGAGGGAAATGACAGAAAGCATCGATCCATCTTGACGTGCGAACAGACGCAAAGAAGTAGAATGAAACTCTACTTTTTGCCGCAGTGACAGGACGCGGAAGGCCACGGATACCGAGCAATGGGTACTTTCTATTGAATGACCTGAATTACACATTATTGGGGGAAAACAATGATTACATAGGAAACATCGACAGTCAGAAAAACCATCTCGATAGTATTAGGCAGAATATTTATGCAAATAAATAAGAAAAACTTTTGCTTACTTGACCGGCAAAGCGTCTTCAGCAGCCGCTTCGCATCGCATCGTGTCGGTCGCGTCGCGTCGGTCGCGTCGGGTTGCTAGGCTGTCGCATCGGGTATCTATTGTAATGTTAACTTCCAATAAGCAGATTCCTCCAAAACGCAACGAATGACATGACAAATAAAGATACAGCCGTGAAAATAATATAACCTCACCTAACCTAACTAAACTTGAGCTAACCGAACTCGGTTGAATCTCTATTTATCGCGTCAGTCGCGCGGCTGTCGCGTGGCAGTCGTGGCAGTCGTGGCAGTCGTGGCAGTCGCAGCAGCAGCAGCAGCCGCAGCAGCCGCAGCAGCCGCAGCGGCCGCAGCAGCGACGGCAGTCTCTCGCGTCGCTTCAAAATCGCGTAGTGTGAGTCGACCCTTAGATGAAAATACATTGTCTAAATAATGATATGCTCAGTCTTGTAATTTGGTACTCGAATTCTTCAGCGTTTTCTGATGGACACCCATTGCTCTGTATGCCCGTAGGGACTGCACGCCTTGCCCTGACCGGCGACTTCTGAAGCATATTCAAAAGATGTCCGCCTCGCTACGGAATAACCCACTGAAGATGTCTGGTTGTGTTCGCACGTGCAAGAAGAGCGCAAGATGGAAACCGCAGCACAAAACAAAAGGTTGGTGTATTGCGGCACAGTCTACCTGGCTAGTGATGTATTGCGGCACAGTCTACCCGGTCAGTGTATTGCAGCGACGGATGTATTGCGGCACAATCTACCCGGTCAGTGTATTGGGGCGACTGATGTATTGCGGCACAGTCTACCCGGTCAGTGTATTGCGGCGACTGATGTATTGCGGCACAGTCTACCCGGTCAGTGTATTGCGGCGACTGATGTATTGCGGCACAGTCTACCCGGGCAGTGTATTGCGGCGACTGATGTATTGCGGCACAGTCTACCCGGTCAGTGTATTGCAGCGACTGATGTATTGCGGCACAGTCTACCCGGTCAGTGTATTGCGGCACAGTATATTTGGCAGCTCACGGCACTTCACTCGTTGCAGTTGTTGCAACGATGCAACAACTGCAACTGTCCCCTCTGTTTCAATCTGTGTTTACGTCGTAATGGTAATCGGTCATACAGCTGTACGTTTCGCTGGTAGTACATATTTCTACATAGTTTCCCTAACGATGACTGATGGATGGTCGGACCTACTGTTAAACGCATCAACAGGTACTGGTGGGTCTAGCCGCCGACGTTGGAAAGCGACAAAAGCGATTTCCCGAATTTCAGTCAAATACGCACTATGCATTTTCATATACTTCGGAGAGAAGAATTGTCCATCCCCTCAGGATATGTCTATATCGACTTGCAATATCGACAAGCGTAGTGTGTATACATATATGACGTCTGTGTGCCGATGCTTGCCGATGCTTTCCAATCCTGTACTCGCGTGTAACTCACTTAGTTGATTTCGAGAGAGTTTAGAGGATCATTTTCAATATTTTAACCTTTAACTGAATACTGTAGTTGCATTTGGCCGTGAGAAACATACAAATATCACGCTGATAAATATATGTAGCGTTTTAACATTGTGATATTTATTTCACAGCGCAAGACGTTCAGTAAGACATAGTTTTCTTGAGGATTTCAGGAAATGGGATAATTGAGTGAAGTAGAATCAACATGAGTAGAAAGTGCATCAAATTGATATATGGTCGGAGCGTTTGAGGAATTGAGATCTCATTCCATAATCGAATAGCCATATCACTAGTTGATGGTTAACCCGTTCACCCGTTAACCCGTTCACCCGTTAACCCGTTAACCCGTTCACCCATTGACATATCTTGAGATACCTTGTTTTTCTTCGCCGACGTGTCGGCGATCAGCATGTTAATTGCTGTTTAGGTGAACTGTGGAAGTGTCCGTTGGTGCCGCTCCTGTCTCAAACCCATAGACGCCGTCTTTAACTAAATGAGTGTATCGCACGGGTCCGAAACCGTGAACGCCCCGCAGCCCCCCCCCCCCCCGGCTCCCGGTCACGGAATGCCTCGCTCCCCGCCCGGCGACCACGTGACGCCGGGACCCGACCCGACCCCGACCCTGTCGATTCCCCAGCCAATCAGTGACCCGCACGCCACTGGGCCGCCGCCAATCACAGTGCGCCGCCCGGCTCATGCTCAGCACCGACCCGCAGTCTGATCGGTCACTAACAGGTCAGCCGACAGCCGGCCGGCCGATCAGGGTCGTGGCCGGGGTCAGGTCGCACAGGCTCCGCCCCATGCCTAGCCGAGCTGCGAGTGGTAGGGTAGAGATAGCCTCCCTACGGAACCCGCGGGCCGTCGGCCAGTTAGCTCAGTTGGTTGAGGCGTCGGTCTTGTAACGCAAAGTGTATGGGGTCGATCCCCATGCTGACCGGAACTTTCACAGATCAGTGCGGACACACACACACACACACGCACGCACGCACGCACGCGCGCAGGCCCTTTAAATAGTAAGTTAGACAAGTGTGGCCCGCTTGCTCCGCAATGGGAAGGTAACAAAGTTCCCGTAGCCCGTTCCCGTAGCCCGTTCCCGTATCCCGTTCGTGAATTCTGAATCGCGTATCCCGAATCCCGTAGCCTGTAGCCCGTAGCCCGTAGCCCGTTTCCGTATCCCGTTCGTGATTCCCGTATCCAGTTTCTGTAGCCCGTAGCCGGTAGCCCGTATCCCGTATCCCGTATCCCGTATCCCGTTCCCGTAACCCGTTCCCGAATCCCGTTCCCGTACCTTACTCGTTCCGAACATCACCAATCTCGTGTAGGCTTTACAATAAAGAGTTCGGATTTTAAATATGCGTCAATTTGGTATCCGCCGACGGAGGTTCGTTTTTTGCTTAGCTTGCTTTTCACTATGACAAGATTTTGCCGACGCAAATTGCTCCTATGACTAAATAGCTTGATGTAATGTTTTATTACGCCGAATAAAATAAGGGCCGAGAGCGCTATATTAACACTGCCATTATAACCTTAATGTTTGTCAATATTAATCAATTTTGGGTGGTTATTGGACAGAATTGATTGCGCTTTGCAGCTGTATATTTGTGTATTGTGTACCGCCCTCCGTTATTGACGATATGGCTTTGTGATTAAATACATATTCTAAAATGGTCAATTTATATATTCCAGGCCGATTTAAGCTATTAAATATTTAACAGAAAGCTTCGGTTTTCACGCATAATAAATCCGGTACATTCATCTGCAAGATTACGCTTGTTTCAGCTCTTCAAGTCTCATAGGTTCGGAGCAATAAATTAAATCGTTAAGGATGATATAAAAGCGTGATTTGGGTCTGTGTAGCCATTAACTTTCCACGCGCCACGCGCCGCTCGCCGAACCACATTGCATACGCCAGCCCGCTAATTGTTCTACGCGCCTGTGTTTGTCGCATACCGATCAGACGCATAGTCTCCGAGATGTAGACCTGGGATTGCAGCGCGTTTCACGATTTTTCGAAGTTTTCACACATTTCGCTCCGGTTTTTCCACGTGTTAAACCAATGGAGAAAAAGTCGTTTTTCCAGTTCGAGCCACGCGCTCATTATGCTCCCTAGCAAACCCGTTTCTTGACACAGCACGTCGTTGAAATGTCGCCTGGATCGTGTGAAAATTCCATCCATCTTCTCGCAATAGTTTAGGCTGCACAGCTGAGCAAAGAATAAAACTGCAAAATGGCCACATACATACATACATACATACATACATACACACGCACCTTACTCAAATAGTAATTTAAGACAAGTGTGCCCGCTTGCTCCGCAATGCAAAGGTAACCAAGTTCCCGTATCCCTGCTGAGACGCTGTGCAAGGATGATCAAAAAGAATTTAAAAAGAAATGGGATCATGCGACTATGGCAGTGTCATCTGCGTAGCGTAGGTCTAACACGTTTTGTTGCATAGTGTTTTGTATTATTGTTATTTCGTTTTCTCATCAAACAAAGAGAAGAAGAATGAACTGATCAAATACAGTTACGCATATGGCCCCCGCCCATAACCCATCCGGGCTAACCCGGGACCGGCCCTGGCACGAGTTGCAGGGTCGGTCGGCCCGCCGGTCGTCCGGGACGCCGGCATGCTTATTGCCGACGTTTCGGACGCTCGGCCGGTGGACAGGGGCACCGCTTCGCGAAACGAACGCGTGTAACGTGAGGCGGTGCGGGCGGGGGCGGCGGCCCGTCTGGAGCGCCGGGGCGGTATCCTCCAGCCCTCCCCGTTCAGGGAAGTAACCCCCAGACTTCCCCGGAGCCGGGACGGTTTGCCGATGCTACTGGCACCGTCCCGGCTTGGCCAGACATGGGCACACATAAGTGCCTAGTAGAGGGATAGTGTGGTAGTGTGCAGTGTGTGCAGTGTGTAGTATGTGTGTACCGTGCTGTTTGCAAATACATGTACTTGATTGGAGAAAAAAATGGGAAAAAAGTTCCCGTATCCCGTTGCCGTTCCCCGTTCGCGTAGCCTGTAGCCCATAGCCCGTAGCCCGTAGCCCGTATCCCCTAACCCGTTCCCGTACTTTAATCGTTCCGAACATCAATCTCGTGTAGGCTTTACAATAAAGAATTCGGATTTTAAATATACGTCAGTTTGGTATCCGCCGACGGAGGTTCGTTTTTTGCTTAGCTTGCTTTTCACTATGGCAAGATTTTGCCGACGCAAATTGCTCCGATGACTAAATAGCTTGATGTAATGTTTTATTACGCCGAATAAAATAAGGGCCGAGAGCGTTATATTAACACTGCCATTATAACCTTAATGTTTGTCAATATGAATACATTTTGGATGGTTATTACTTATTAGACAGAATTGATTGCGCTTTGCAGCTGTATATTTTTGTATTGTGTACGGCCCTCCTTTGTTGACGATATGGCGGTGAGATGAAATACATATTCTAAAATGGTAAATTCATATATTCCAAGCCGATTTAAGCTATTAAATATTTAACAGAAAGCTTCGGTTTTCATGCATAATAAAGCCGGTACCTTCGTCTGCAAAATTACGTTTGATTCAGCTCTTCAAGTCTCATAGGTTCGGAGCACTAAATTAAATCGTGAAGGACGACATAAAAGCGTTACTTAAGATTGTGAAGCTTTTAGCTTTGCACGCGCCACGCATCGCTCTCCGAACCACATTGCGTACGTCAGCCCGTTAATTGTTCTACACGCTTGCGTTTGTCGCATGCTTATCGGACGCATACTCTCAGAGATATAGACCTGGGATTGCATCATATTTCGCGATTTTTTGAATTGTTGACACATTTCGCTCCGGTTTTTCCACGTGTTAAACCAATGGAGAAAAAGGTCGTTCTTTCAGCTCGAGCCACGCGCTCATTATGCGCCCTACGAACCCCGTTTGACACAGCACGTCGTTGAAATGTTACCTGGATCGTGTGCAAATTTCATCCATCTTCTCGCAATAGTTTAGGCTGCACAGCTGAGCAAAGAACAAAACTGCAAAATGGCCACATACACACGCACTTTACTCAAATAGTAATATAGATGACAAAATTATATTCTTCATAGCTTTGTTACTTGATAACACATGACTAGCAGGCTAAAATTAACTGACGTCCGACACAAAAAGCAAATTGGCATGATGACATACATACACCTTGCAGCTCGAAACAAACTGAACAAATCGCTCAGCTTGCACGTCAGTCATCCACAAAACATTTATGAAACGATAGCAAGTCTATTCTCTACGTTTTAATATCGAATGATTAAATAATTTTACGAAACATATTGCTTTATGCATGTAATGTTCAGAACATGATGCATATACCCTGCAGAAGGAATCAAGTTAAACGGCCAATATGCAATTTTGGAAGTTCCGGAAACATGTTTAATCGGCCCGATGCAAACCGAAATCGCATTCCAAACGTGTTGATGAATATGTTTAAAACTATTTGTTTCACGTGCTTATTGATAAAAGGAATTATTTGAGGACTTTAGGTCAACGGTTCACTTTTCGTATAGTTAAACCGAACATCAGAAACCAAATCAACAATTAAATGTCTCGCATAATCTCAAGACCAATATCCTCAACACATACGACTAGTGATATTCTTACAAAACAATCACCACTTTCGCACAGTATCCACAAGAAGCAAACAAATACATTGCACACAAAACAAACCGAGCACACTGGCTGTGGACTCATCACACATCACTTCACATCGGATCACATCGCCTCGTGACCGCCTCGCCTCGACGGGCATACGCCTCGTGACCGCCTCGATCGCCTCGCCTCGTGTCTGGTGACCTGTCTGCCCAGCCGAGTACATAGCCTTCCGACCGACCCTGTTCCGTGGTGTCTGGTGTGGCGATCATCCGTGTCCTCTCTCGTCCGTAAACACCCCCTCAAACCCCGTGAAAACAACACTGTAGTCCTCCCCGGCCCCACCCAGCTCAGCGTCAACAGCTGACTGGACACAACACATCGGCGAACAGCCGGTTCCTCTCCCCACACACCCAACTCTTCCCGACCACACCAATGTGTTCGTGCACACACTGACTCAGCCCTCAGCGTGTGGTGCCGATGGGAGCCACCGAAGTCACATCTCGGACAGCACTGACCGCAATCCTGCCATCTGCCGCCACGTACCCGTTCACACCCACGCGGCATAGTTGCTGCCGTCGTTGGCGTCACTGTTCAGTGTTCATACTCGCACGTATCAACACTTGTGATTGTGGAGCGTTCGCTCTCCGACATGCTAGCACTGCTCACTATCAGGCGGCCAGCACTACTCGCTGTGCATTATGTTCACTGTTCGCCCTGTTCACGGTTCACTCTCCGGCGTATCTGCCAGCATGAGCATCACCTGCCCCATGTCTGGCCTGTCTGCTGCCGCCTGCGCCCAGCAGCGGCGCATGGCCGCAGCCAGCGGCGGCGGCGCCTCGCCCGGCACGGTCAGAGGCGGCGGCCCGCTGCGCGCCAGCTGTTCGTCCGTCAACCCAGCGTGTGGCAACTCGCCCTGACGCAGCACCTCCCAGCACAGCACGGCCCAGGCCCAGCAGTCGGCCCTGCTGGTCAGCTGGTCGCGCAGCACGGCCTCAGCAGGCAGCCAGCGCAGCGGCAGCCGTCGGCCGCGCAGCAGGCAGTACTCGGCGCTGTAGGTGTCGTGAGAGAGACGACTGCAGCTCAGCTTTACTCGTAGTTGGCTGGTGACTAGGCAGCTGCGCGTGGCCACGTCTCTGTAGAGGAGGGGGATGAGACGTCAGCTGAGGTTGTGAGAAGGAGTTCTGTAGGCCTGGTATTGAATATATATATATATATATATATATATATATATATATATATATATATATATATATATATATATAGATATAGATATAGATATAGATATAGATATAGATATATAGATATAGATATAGATATAGATATATAGATATAGATATAGATATAGATATAGATATAGATATAGATATAGATATAGATATAGATATATAGATATATAGATATATATATAGAGAGAGAGAGACTGTATATCGGTACGTTAATTTTAGTATTTTGATATGTATCCGCTTACAGCCCATGTGATAGGGGAAACCAAGTATTCATTGTCATGTAATAACATGTGAATGTGTAACCTATTTTACCGGAAGTACGCGTGTGCCCAAATGCATGTTACTGTATATTTTTATTCGTACGTTTTTTGCTAAATGTTGGAGACAAAAAATACAAATAATGGCTGATGAAGGTGCAAGCCGAAAGCTTCAGATCTTGTGTTTGATTTACTAAAACATCTTTTTTGGCAATATGAGAGTGAAGTTAGCAATCCTGATTAAAGTTCATCGATTAAAACTCCAACAAATTCAAGTACCGAATCATTAGCAAATTCGGGATATCATTGAGCCGACTGACCTGTGGATGAAACCGTGACTGTGGATGTGCTGTAGTCCCGCCGCCACCTGGTGGCAGACGCTGGCGGCCTGTGCAGGGCTGATGGGTGGAGGTCTCGGGGAACACCGGGTGGAGTCCGCACGGGTTGCCAGGAGAAACTGCTTCAGGTCGCCCTGTGTCAACAAGACGGAAAGTCAAATTAGCAGCAAGCCAATTGGTCCGAAATTCAACATTCCTAAATTCGTCCGAAATTCGTATGTTACTTCAGGATTAAGATTCTAGGGTAAACCGGCTCCTGGGGTCATTTGGTTTCCATATTAGGCACTGAAACGCAGTCCAAATTTATAATGGTATTTAATGTTTTCGATGCAGCAGAACACTCACGGACGGAGCGAGCGACCAAGGGAAAGCGAGGACGCAGATACTATGCTTCCAGCTGTGCACGCTCTACGCTGTACACTGCAGGCTGTTGTAAACTGTACTGTGCACTCCATGCGCTGCACGCACCCAGTCGCTGTACTCCATGACCATGAGGTGCGGATGCTGCTCGTGGCAGTGGGCCAGCAGGGCGGCCACCGCTGGGTGCGCTGGCAGCAGACCATAGAGCTCGACCTCACGAGCGAACTCTGTCTGAAGCTGTGGCTGACGGCTCTGCAGGCTCTTCACCATGACGATGGACTGGTCGGTCTCCGCCGTCCCGCCGCTGCGATCGCTCCGGCGCCGCCGCTTCACCCGGGCCAGGTATACCTCACCGAAATCTCCGTGACCTGGAGAGGGGCGGATTACTGCGGTTACTGCCGAACCAGGTATACCTTGCCGAAGTCATCGTGACTCGGGGAGGGAGAAGTGGTGGATTGGGGTAGAGCTGGGATAATAGAAGGTGAAAGAGGGCGGGGAGGATCATGAACGGTCGGAGGGACGGAAGAGGAAGAGCAAAGGTTAAATGACGCACAGGGAAGCATTGAAGGAAGTCTATAGAACAGCTCAAAACTGCCGGCAAAATCGATCGACGCGACAGAGGCATCATGACTTCCGTTGCGAGTGAAGTCATGATACCTCTGATATGACGATATGTGACCTCTGATATATCATGACACTGACGATATTCCAAGTCCAGCACACAACAGCAAAGTGACTTCATGAGAACCCGTTACAAAATGGCCACATCGCCTCCCCTGCACGCCACTCTCGCCACACTGCGCGTCAACTCTCGCCACACTGCGCGTCAACTCTCGCCACACTGCGCGTCACTCTCACCGCACTGCGCGTCAACTCTCGCCACACTGCGCGTCAACTCTCGCCACACTGCGCGTCACTCTCGCCACACTGCGCGTCAACTCTCGCCACACTGCGCGTCAACTCTCGCCACACTGCGCGTCACTCTCGCCACACTGCGCGTCAACTCACCGAGCGGCATGACCGAATGCAGCTGATGCCTCTCCGGTCCGAGTCGGTCTCCGTCGCTGGCATGGGACACCCGGCCGCAGCTGGGAGGTGCGTCACAGTCCGATCTGATGCTCTGGTAGCTGTGGTAGCCGCCGGTCTGTAGCGAAGGACTGTGGTAGCCGCAGGAGGGGCTGTCGCTGGGGGCAGGCTCGCCAGGGTATTGGACGTAACGCGCCCTGCCGCCGCCGACTCCCCCGCCGCCGCCGCTGCCACCGCCGCCGCTGCCACCGCCGCCGCCGCTGCTGCCGCCGCCGTCGGTCTTGTCCACTGCAGAGAGAGGTACGCAGTGGGTTACAGAGAGAGGAACGCAGTGGGTTACAGAGAGAGGAACGCAGTGGGTTACAGAGAGAGGAACGCAGTGGGTTACAGAGAGAGGTACGCAGTGGGTTACAGAGAGAGGACGCAGTGGGTTACAGAGAGAGGACGCAGTGGGTTACAGAGAGAGGACGCAGTGGGTTACAGAGAGAGAGGAACGCAGTGGGTTACAGAGAGAGGACGCAGTGGGTTACAGAGAGAGAGGAACGCAATGGGTTACAGAGAGAGGACGCAGTGGGTTACAGAGAGAGGTACGCAGTGGGTTACAGAGAGAGAGGAACGCAGTGGGTTACAGAGAGAGGAACGCAGTGGGTTACAGAGAGGTACGCAGTGGGTTACAGAGAGAGGACGCAGTGGGTTACAGAGAGAGGTACGCAGTGGGTTACAGAGAGAGGACGCAGTGGGTTACAGAGAGAGGACGCAGTGGGTTACAGAGAGAGAGGAACGCAGTGGGTTACAGAGAGAGGACGCAGTGGGTTACAGAGAGAGGACGCAGTGGGTTACAGAGAGAGGACGCAGTGGGTTACAGAGAGAGGACGCAGTGGGTTACAGAGAGAGGACGCAGTGGGTTACAGAGAGAGGTACGAAGTGGGTTACAGAGAGAGGAACGCAGTGGGTTACAGAGAGAGGTACGCAGTGGGTTACAGAGAGAGGGCGCAGTGGGTTACAGAGAGAGGAACGCAGTGGGTTACAGAGAGAGGTACGCAGTGGGTTACAGAGAGAGGACGCAGTGGGTTACAGAGAGAGGAACGCAGTGGGTTACACAGAGAGAGGACGCAGTGGGTTACAGAGATAGATACGCAGTGGGTTACAGAGAGAGGTACGCAGTGGGTTACAGAGAGAGGTACGAAGTGGGTTACAGAGAGAGGACGCAGTGGGTTACAGAGAGAGGTACGCAGTGGGTTACAGAGAGAGGTACGCAGTGGGTTACAGAGAGAGGACGCAGTGGGTTACAGAGAGAGGACGCAGTGGGTTACAGAGAGAGGACGCAGTGGGTTACAGAGAGAGGAACGCAGTGGGTTACAGAGAGAGGAACGCAGTGGGTAACAGAGAGAGGTACGCAGTGGGTTACAGAGAGAGGACGCAGTGGGTTACAGAGAGAGGACGCAGTGGGTTACAGAGAGAGGACGCAGTGGGTTACAGAGAGAGGACGCAGTGGGTTACAGAGAGAGGACGCAGTGGGTTACAGAGAGAGGACGCAGTGGGTTACAGAGAGAGAGGAACACAGTGGGTTACAGAGAGAGGACGCAGTGGGTTACGGAGAGAGGTACGCAGTGGGTTACAGAGAGAGGTACGAAGTGGGTTACAGAGAGAGGACGCAGTGGGTTACAGAGAGAGGTACGCAGTGGGTTACAGAGAGAGGTACGCAGTGGGTTACAGAGAGAGGTACGCAGTGGGTTACAGAGAGAGGACGCAGTGGGTTACAGAGAGAGGACGCAGTGGGTTACAGCGAGAGAGGAACGCAGTGGGTTACAGAGAGAGGACGCAGTGGGTTACAGAGAGAGGACGCAGTGGGTTACAGAGAGAGAGAGAGGAACGCAGTGGGTTACAGAGAGAGGACGCAGTGGGTTACAGAGAGAGGTACGCAGTGGGTTACAGAGAGAGGTACGAAGTGGGTTACAGAGAGAGGACGCAGTGGGTTACAGAGAGAGGTACGCAGTGGGTTACATAGAGAGGACGCAGTGGGTTACAGAGAGATGACGCAGTGGGTTACAGAGAGAGGACGCAGTGGGTTACAGAGAGAGAGAGAGAGAGGACTCAGTGGGTTACAGAGAGAGAGATGACGCAGTGGGTTACAGAGAGAGAGGACGCAGTGGGTTACAGAGAGAGGACGCAGTGGGTTACAGAGAGAGGTACGCAGTGGGTTACAGAGAGAGGACGCAGTGGGTCACAGAGAGAGGTACGCAGTGGGTTACAGAGAGAGGACGCAGTGGGTTACAGAGAGAGGACGCAGTGGGTTACAGAGAGAGGACGCAGTGGGTTACAGAGAGAGAGAGAGAGAGAGAGAGAGAGAGAGAGAGAGAGAGAGAGAGAGAGAGAGAGAGAGAGAGAGAGAGAGAGAGAGAGAGAGAGAGAGAGAGAGAGAGAGAGAGAGAGAGAGGAACGCAGTGGGTTACAGAGAGAGGACGCAGTGGGTTACAGAGAGAGGACGCAGTGGGTTACAGAGAGAGAGGAACGCAGTGGGTTACAGAGAGAGGTACGCAGTGGGTTACAGAGAGAGGAACGCAGTGGGTTACAGAGAGAGAGGACGCAGTGGGTTACAGAGAGAGGACGCAGTGGGTTACAGAGAGAGGACGCAGTGGGTTACAGAGAGAGGACGCAGTGGGTTACAGAGAGAGGACGCAGTGGGTTACAGAGAGAGAGGAACGCAGTGGGTTACAGAGAGAGGACGCAGTGGGTTACAGAGAGAGGACGCAGTGGGTTACAGAGAGAGAGGAACGCAGTGGGTTACAGAGAGAGGACGCAGTGGGTTACAGAGAGAGGTACGCAGTGGGTTACAGAGAGAGGACGCAGTGGGTTACATAGAGAGAGGAACGCAGTGGGTCACAGAGAGAGGACGCAGTGGGTTACAGAGAGAGGTACGCAGTGGGTTACAGAGAGAGGAACTCAGTGGGTTACAGAGAGAGGACGCAGTGGGTCACAGAGAGAGAGAGAGGAACGCAATGGGTTACAGAGAGAGGAACGCAGTGGGTTACAGAGAGAGGTACGCAGTGGGTTACAGAGAGAGAACGCAGTGGGTTACAGAGAGAGGTACGCAGTGGGTTACAGAGAGAGGTACGCAGTGGGTTACAGAGAGAGGTACGAAGTGGGTTACAGAGAGAGGACGCAGTGGGTCACAGAGAGAGAGAGAGAGAGAGAGAGAGAGAGAGGAACGCAGTGGGTTACAGAGAGAGGTACGCAGTGGGTTACAGAGAGAGGAACGCAGTGGGTTACAGAGAGAGGAACGCAGTGGGTTACAGCGAGAGGACGCAGTGGGTCACAGAGAGAGAGAGAGAGGAACGCAGTGGGTTACAGAGAGAGGTACGCAGTGGGTTACAGAGAGAGAGGACGCAGTGGGTTACAGAGAGAGAACGCAGTGGGTTACAGAGAGAGGTACGCAGTGGGTTACAGAGAGAGATACGCAGTGGGTTACAGAGAGAGGACGCAGTGGGTCACAGAGAGAGGTGCGCAGTGGGTTACAGAGAGAGGACGCAGTGGGTTACAGAGAGAGGACGCAGTGGGTTACAGAGAGAGGACGCAGTGGGTTACAGAGAGAGGACGCAGTGGGTTACAGAGAGAGAGGAACGCAGTGGGTTACAGAGAGAGAGGACGCAGTGGGTTACAGAGAGAGGTACGCAGTGGGTTACAGAGAGAGGTGCGAAGTGGGTTACAGAGAGAGGACGCAGTGGGTTACAGAGAGAGGTACGCAGTGGGTTACAGAGAGAGGTACGCAGTGGGTTACAGAGAGAGGACGCAGTTGGGTTACAGAGAGAGGACGCAGTGGGTTACAGAGAGAGAGGAACGCAGTTGGTTACAGAGAGAGGACGCAGTGGGTTACAGAGAGAGGACGCAGTGGGTTACAGAGAGAGAGGAACGCAGTGGGTTACAGAGAGAGGACGCAGTGGGTTACAGAGAGGGGTACGCAGTGGGTTACAGAGAGAGGTACGAAGTGGGTTACAGAGAGAGGACGCAGTGGGTTACAGAGAGAGAGGAACGCAGTGGGTTACAGAGAGAGGACGCAGTGGGTTACAGAGAGAGGTACGCAGTGGGTTACAGAGAGAGGACGCAGTGGGTCACAAAGAGAGGTACGCAGTGGGTTACAGAGAGAGGACGCAGTGGGTTACAGAGAGAGGACGCAGTGGGTTACAGAGAGAGGACGCAGTGGGTTACAGAGAGAGGACGCAGTGGGTTACAGAGAGAGAGGAACGCAGTGGGTTACAGAGAGAGGACGCAGTGGGTTACAGAGAGAGGACGCAGTGGGGTACAGAGAGAGAGAGGAACGCAGTGGGTTACAGAGAGAGGCACGCAGTGGGTTACAGAGAGAGGAACGCAGTGGGTTACAGAGAGAGAGGACGCAGTGGGTTACAGAGAGAGGACGCAGTGGGTTACAGAGAAGAGGACGCAGTGGGTTACAGAGAGAGAGAGAGGAACGCAGTGGGTTACAGAGAGAGGACGCAGTGGGTTACAGAGAGAGGACGCAGTGGGTTACAGAGAGAGAGGAACGCAGTGGGTTACAGAGAGAGGACGCAGTGGGTAACAGAGAGAGGTACGCAGTGGGTTACAGAGAGAGGACGCAGTGGGTTACAGAGTGAGAGAGGAACGCAGTGGGTCACAGAGAGAGGACGCAGTGGATTACAGAGAGAGGTACGCAGTGGGTTACAGAGAGAGGAACGCAGTGGGTTACAGAGAGAGGACGCAGTGGGTCACAGAGAGAGAGAGAGAGAGAGAGAGAGAGAGAGAGAGAGAGAGAGAGAGAGGAACGCAGTGGGTTACAGAGAGAGGAACGCAGTGGGTTACAGAGAGAGGTACGCAGTGGGTTACAGAGAGAGAACGCAGTGGGTTACAGAGAGAGGTACGCAGTGGGTTACAGAGAGAGGTACGCAGTGGGTTACAGAGAGAGGTACGAAGTGGGTTACAGAGAGAGGACGCAGTGGGTCACAGAGAGAGAGAGGAACGCAGTGGGTTACAGAGAGAGGTACGCAGTGGGTTACAGAGAGAGGAACGCAGTGGGTTACAGAGAGAGGAACGCAGTGGGTTACAGAGAGAGGACGCAGTGGGTCACAGAGAGAGAGGAACGCAGTGGGTTACAGAGAGAGGTACGCAGTGGGTTACAGAGAGAGAGAGAGAGAGGACGCAGTGGGTTACAGAGAGAGAACGCAGTGGGTTACAGAGAGAGGTGCGCAGTGGGTTACAGAGAGAGGTACGCAGTGGGTTACAGAGAGAGGACGCAGTGGGTCACAGAGAGAGGTACGCAGTGGGTTACAGAGAGAGGACGCAGTGGGTTACAGAGAGAGGACGCAGTGGGTTACAGAGAGAGGACGCAGTGGGTTACAGAGAGAGGACGCAGTGGGTTACAGAGAGAGGACGCAGTGGGTTACAGAGAGAGAGGAACGCAGTGGGTCAGAGAGAGGACGCAGTGGGTTACAGAGAGAGGTACGCAGTGGGTTACAGAGAGAGGACGCAGTGGGTCACAGAGAGAGGTACGCAGTGGGTTACAGAGAGAGAGGACGCAGTGGGTTATAGAGAGAGGTACGCAGTGGGTTACAGAGAGAGGTACGCAGTGGGTTACAGAGAGAGGAACGCAGTGGGTTACAGAGAGAGAACGCAGTGGGTTACAGAGAGAGGTACGCAGTGGGTTACAGAGAGAGGACGCAGTGGGTTACAGAGAGAGAGGAACGCAGTGGGTTACAGAGAGAGGAACGCAGTGGGTTACAGAGAGAGGACGCAGTGGGTTACAGAGAGAGGTACGCAGTGGGTTACATATCAGTGGGTCACCGTCCAAGTGTGGCGTTGTGGACCGTCTGCGCTGATCGGGTAGCCCTTTGTAGGACGACATTGCCTGTTTCTTATGGTCGCTGTGATTACTTGATCAGTTCACGTGGGGCAAGTCGCTACGATATTCGTTACAACATAATACAAACATCCACAGCGGTGGATACGTCTATCAGAAAACTGAGAGTCTTGGCGAGTCTTCAACCATCAACCATGTCCGATGTAAAAATCAAATGACACAACTATCTGGATCTCAGAGTCCACGTCCACCAAGGTTGTTCCACAACCATTAAGCCACTCTCCTGTCTCTGCGCTCCCTCCCCAAACTCACGCAGCACGCTGGTGCCCTCTGGCGCGGTGCGGAGGTACTGCTGCTTCCGCTTGATGCGGCGATAGCGGCACCAGGCCATGAGGCCGGCCACCAGGACCAGGTAGGCGGCGGCGGCGGATACCGTGATGAGCACTGTACGCGTCATCATACCCCCGTCATCGGCCGCCACGCCAGGCGTCATCGCTCGCTGAGAGAGGTCCGCCTCTGACGCTGGGGGGGGGGGGCAGCGAGGGGTCAGAGAGAGGTCACGGAGAGGTTACAAGAAGTCATATAGAGGCAATGAAGTCAATCGAAGGTGACATCGAGGTAAAACAGAGGTTACAAAGAAACGAACAGCAGTCGCGCGAATTGTCCGGCTATTAATTAGCAACACCAAGCCATTCTTGACCCATCCACCCCGAGTTAACAGAAGTTAGGTGACTTTGACGAGTCAAACAATCAATCGCGCATTGGTATACGTCGCCATCCGCCTATGAACAGGTGTCCAGCAGCGCCGCTCCCCATCTATCCCAAGGAACGGACAAGTAACGAATCCCAAGGAACGGACTAGTAACGAATGCTACAAGACGGACCAGAGCAGTTGCCCGCGTAACGTTGCACTGTATTGTATCATATGAGTACATGATTCTGAATGATCGACATCGGTACATACAACTGGTGGTACTCACATCTGACCAGCAGATGGGTCTCCTGTCGGGAGAAACCTCCGCTGTTGCCGGCGATACAGCCGTAGCGCGCCTCGTCGCCGTATCGCAGCTCCTTGATGTAGAGACTGCCGTTCTTGAACACCACGAACCTGCGGACACACACACAGAGAGAAAGTGTGATGCCAGGGAATAACACTGCAGCGATACAACGGGACATCTGAAGTGGCTCAATGATTCACCATGGACACGTTATTGTATACACTTAGTTGCAAACTCTGCACTTTTGCGGCCTGTAATCGGCGTAGGTCATTCCAAATTAGCTCGACACAACTTTTTCACATTTTAAATAAGACCATGATATCTCACAATCTACTACTATGCCTAACACTGACACACACTATGTTCTAAGCGACTGACTACGAGTACAAACTACTGAGCGACTGACGCGCCAGTGGGGCGTTCCTCCCACTCATAATGGACTGTGTAAGTGTGTGTATGCGTTGCTCGCACGCCCAAGGCAGCCACTGACCTGGGGTCATCCAGTCCACTCAGTTGGGAGTTCCTGTCCCACTGGACACTGGGCTCAGGTCGACCGTACACCTGACAGTCCAGCAGCAGGGGACGACCCACCACCGCCTCGATCGGGTTGCGTGGCGTCGTCAGGAACTTAGGCGTCACTGGAGACAGGGAGGTAATGCTAGTGTCATGGTGTTAGGGCACTGGTCAATGTTGCTGGCATGGTATCATTTCGGTGAAGATGTTTCAATCGAGACCGAAGACGACCGTGTGTGGTCAACAATAAGCACACACATCGCATGAATCTCCTCAATGTTGAGACTTTAGAAGTGTACTTTGATATTGTTTATGCCGCTCAATTTACTATTTTTACAGTTGAGCATCGCTCTAGGAAGGTGAGCAGAATAGAAAGTCTCAAACATTATAAAAATGTCCGATACGAGGCCCAATACCACCTCTTCCCACTCACCGACGACAGTGAGATTGACGGTGGCGTTGATGAACCCCTGTTGTGCGTTGGTAGCCACACAGCTGTACTCTCCGCCATCGGACTCCTTGACCGGGTCGAACTCCAGCGTGCCGTTCACATCCCGCACGTGCGGCGGCCACTCAAACTGCGGACGCCCCGACGCCAGGATTCGAACCCAGCCTACTTTGGGTGGCGTGCTGCCCGTGGCACGGCAGTACAGCCGACCCGGCTTATCGAGCTCCAGAGCGCGGCTCACCGGCCGCGGCGAGAACTTGAGCTTCTCTGAAATGACGATAGATGTCGGTCAGATCAGCGATGGTTTGTGCCGAGGTAGCTGGATATTTTTTAAAAGATTTTTACAGTATTGGCTTTGGCAAGAGGAAAAGGGAACCGAAAGTTAAAGGAACCGAAATAATTAGGTCAGAAACCGATAGTCAAAACTGCGCCGATTCCGTAGCTCATGGTGTGCGGCTCGGAAGGCTGAACAAACCATTTCTGATTGTACCTTTGACCGTCAAGGTTGCCTGCGGCGAGCGGTACGGCTGGAAGCCGGTGGTGTTGACCACACACTGGTACCGCCCGGCATCCGACAGCCCCGTCAGAGGGATCACCAGCGAGTCTCCAGCGCCGGGCTCCTGAGGAGAGGAGCAGAGCAACGCTCAACAGCCGAAGGAGCAGACAGCAGAACAACGCGGGAAGGCCGCAGGAACAGAGTAGAACAACTCTAAGCGTCCCGGCGTTGTCCCTCAGCAATGGAGAGCGACGTCAGGGCGTCTGTTTATCCAACCAGACTCCTTTGAAAGACAGACAATGCTCGGATATATGTATATAAACAAATATATGTTCCATTGCGGACGAGACACAGAAAAATACAAATCCAAGCACAGCAAGCGTAGCACAAAACGAGCTAAACTACCGTCATTTACTAAACCGGCCAGTTTCACCTGGTCCGACAAAAAGAACGCTTCGATGCCGACTCTCAGATCACATAACGCTACTGAGTGCTGTTCGGCGGGTCAGTCTACCTTGCCGGCGGGTCAGCCTACCTTGCCGGCGGGCCAGCCTACCTTGCCGGCGGGTCAGCCTACCTTGCCGGCGGGTCAGACTACCTTGCCGGCGTGCCAGTCTACCTTGCCGGCGGGTCAGCCTACCTTGCCGGCGGGCCAGCCTACCTTGCCGGCGGGTCAGCCTACCTTGCCGGCGTGCCAGTCTACCTTGCCGGCGGGCCAGCCTACCTTGCCGGCGGGCCAGCCTACCTTGCCGGCGGGCCAGCCTACCTTGCCGGCGGGCCAGCCTACCTTGCCGGCGGGTCAGCCTACCTTGCCGGGAGCGTTGACCGGTCGACCGTCCTTCAGCCAGGAGACTGATGAGAAGCGCCGCTGCAGGCCGCGGAACAGGCAGCTGAGTTCCGCCCGCTGTCCCTCCTCCAACGTCAGATCCACAGGACCGGACACGAGCTCAGGGGGCGCTGTAACCGGTCAGGTCAGGTCAGGTCAGATCCAGAGGACCGGACACGAGCTCAGGGGGGCTGTAACAGGTCAGGTCAGGTCAGGTCAGGTCAGGTCAGGTCAGATCAGGTCAGGTCAGGTCAGGTCAGGTCAGATCAGGTCAGGTCAGGTCAGGTCAGGTCAGGTCAGGTCAGGTCAGGTCAGGTCAGATCAGGTCAGGTCAGGTCAGGTCAGGTCAGGTCAGATCAGGTCAGATCAGGTCAGGTCAGGTCAGATCAGGTCAGGTCAGGTCAGGTCAGATCCAGAGGACCGGACACGAGCTCAGGGGGCGCTGTAACCGGTCAGGTCAGGTCAGGTCAGATCCAGAGGACCGGACACGAGCTCAGGGGGCGCTGTAACCGGTCAGGTCAGGTCAGGTCAGATCCACAGGACCGGACACGAGCTCAGGGGGCGCTGTAACCGGTCAGGTCAGGTCAGGTCAGATCCAGAGGACCGGACACGAGCTCAGGGGGGCTGTAACAGGTCAGGTCAGGTCAGGTCAGATCCAGAAGACCGGACACGAGCTCAGGGGGCGCTGTAACCGGTCAGGTCAGGTCAGGTCAGATCCAGAGGACCGGACACGAGCTCAGGGGGGCTGTAACAGGTCAGGTCAGGTCAGGTCAGATCCAGAGGACCGGACACGAGCTCAGGGGGCGCTGTAACCGGTCAGGTCAGGTCAGGTCAGATCCAGAGGACCGGACACGAGCTCAGGGGGCGCTGTAACAGGTCAGGTCAGGTCAGGTCAGGTCAGGTCAGGTCAGGTCAGGTCAGATCAGGTCAGATCAGGTCAGGTCAGGTCAGGTCAGATCAGGTCAGGTCAAGTCAGGTCAGATCCACAGGACCGGACACGAGCTCAGGGGGCGATGTAACCGGTCAGGTCAGGTCAGGTCAGATCCACAGGACCGGACATGAGCTCAGAGGGCGCTGTAACCGGTCAGGTCAGATCAGGTCAGGTCAGTTTCGATAAGGTCAGATTATGTTAGGTCGGGCAAGTGCAAGTCAGGTCAGGTCAGGGCAGGTCTGGTCAGGACAGGGCAAGGTGGGACAAAACAGGACCGGACAGGTCAGGTCAGGTTGGGTCCGGTCAAGTCAGGCCAGGTCAGGTCTGGCTAGATCAGGTCAGGTTATGTGATGTCAGTTCAGACCAGGTCAAACCAGGCCAGTGCAGATAAGGAACGATAGGGTCCAGTTCGTTCTGGTCCGGCCCAGTCAGATCCGGTCAAAACCAGGTCAGATCCGGTCAGAACAAGGTCAGATCAGGCCAGACTGGTTCGACACTGATTGAATCGATTGGAATCGTTCAATCAAAATTCCTTGAATAACAAACAAAAAATGATTCACCGCCAGATCTTTTGATTCATGAATCGTGATTGAATCAGAACTCACATGAAACCAAGGCTGATTGAATCAAAAAATTTAACATTTTTAACGATTCAAGTACACTGGTAAATTGCACAAACACATGCAGTCCCGGTGGCTACATTCATTTATACTGAAATAGTATTGCTGTAACAATGTTTTAATGATCATATATATGTATGTTTCCATTTGTATTGATTTGACATGAATTCACCACATATATTTAAATGTTGAATCAAACGTGAATCGATTAAAATATTGGTTTTGATTCTTTGAATCGGAGATAATCAATTTTCATTTTTTCCCGTCAATTGAACGGTGATTGAATCATTCAGATTCCAAAATGAATCATGATTGAATCGTTACAAAACAGTTGAATCAATAACCAGTCTGGATCAGGCCAGGGCGGACGAGGTGAGGCTAGGTTAGGTCAGATTTTCCTTTTGGCCCTGTGTAAATCAGGTCAGGTCAGGCCCCTGGAAGAAGTATAGTAGGTCAGGCCGGACTGGACAACGTTAACGTATGCTTTCCATATATTGTCCTGGACTTATGGAGTCCTGTACTTATTGACTGCTTTCTTGACAGAACGGAGGTTCTGGGGTTCGCTGTGGATTTCCATCAGTTTAAACTGTCACGATCACTATCCAGCCGTGGTAACGCTCGGGGAATCCATATGCTCCTAACGGTTATTCTGGAAGAAAGTCTAGATAGCTGAAACGCAAATAGCACCAACAGCCGACTAACCTGTTAACAAATAAAAGGATAAGCATATAATGAAGTATCTAAACCCTACCAGGCTACCTACCTAGCCCTGCCTAGCCTTACCTAGCCCCACCTAGCCTTACCTACCATCAAAAGCTTGACTAGCCTGCGTTGCAAAACCAGCTACAATGTGACTGCCCCAGCCACATTACTACCTATCTCAGGTTATTCAACCACCACCAAAACCCGCCAGCACTGACCTGTGACAAGTACTTGCACGTGCAGACTGTTCGTACCAGACAGATTCTCGACCACACAGCTGTAGTTGCCGGATTGAGACTGGCGGGCCGAGTCCAGCGACAGCACGGCCGACTCCTGAAGCGAGATCAGTGATGACTGACAGGTCAAGGTGAGGTCACACACTAGGCCGAGGTCACGCACCGGGTCATCAGAATAGGACGCTGAGGTCATCGTGACAGGTATGATGCCGGAGAGACTCTCCATGTTCTCATGATCCGACACAAAGTGATCACACAAAAAGTCTCCCCAGGTGTTTCAGTTTATAGTCAACTTTATAGTGAACGTATAATCAGTTTATAGTGAACGTATAATATATACAATGGACGATTCGTTGGACGGCCAAAGATAAGGCTTCGGCGTTTTGAGCCGCTAATTGTCATATATTTTAGGTTACACAAGCAATGTGTTCCACGGACTAACGATAGTCGATCTGTGAAACCTCGGTAAACACGGGGGACCGCTCCGGCAACAGCCGCTCCAGTAGCAATGGTAACGAACTTCCTGCAGGCACCTACCGCTTTACCCCTGGTAACTAACCCCCTATGTGCCTACCCTCTTTATTCCGTACACCTCTTGGCCGCTCACCTTCCGTGGCTTGCCCATCACGGCGCCAGTGGGCGCCTCCCACCACACAGCCGCCGGCGGCCGGCCCTCTGGCGACAGACAGTTCAGTTGGAATGGCCTGCCCTCAGGCACCACGTGCAGCTGCGGCAGCGGCGGCGGCGGCTCCACCGAGCGGGACGTCAGCGGCTCGAGGTCTGCGTGGAGGCGGGGTCAGGTCAGGTCAGGTCAGGTCAGGGCAAGGCAGGTCAGGTCAGGTCAGGTCAGGTCAGGTCAGATCAGGTCAGGTCAGGTCAGGTCAGGCCATGTCAGGTCAAGTCAGGTCAGGTCAGGTCAGGTCAGGTCAAGGTCAAGGCCAAGGCCAAGGTTAGGTCAGGTCAGGTCAGGTCGGGTAGGGCAGGGAAATGCAGGGCAGGACAAGGTCAAGTCAAGTCAAGTCAAGTCAAGTCAAGTCAAGTCAAGTCAAGTCAGGTCAGGTCAGGTCAGGTCAGGTCAGGTCAGGTCTGGTCAAGGTCAGGTCAGGTCAGGTCAGGTCAGGTCAGGACAGGTCAGGTCAGGTCAGGTCAAGGCAGGTCAGGTCAGGTCAGGTCAGGTCAAGTCAGGTTAGGGCAAGGTCAGGGCAAGGTCAGGGCAAGGTCAGGGCAAGGTCAGGGCAAGGTCAGGTCAGGTCAAGTCAGGTCAAGTCAGGTCAAGTCAGGTCAGGTCAGGTCAGGTCAGGTCAGGTCAGGTCAGGTCAGGTCAGGTCAGGTCAGGGCAAGGCAGGACAGGCCATGTCAGGTCAAGGTCAATGTTAGGTCATGCCAGGTCAGGTCAGGTCAGGTCAGGTCAGGTCAGGTCAGGTCAGGGTAAGGCAAGGCAGGACAGTGCAAGTCAGCCTAGGATAGTTTTGGTTAAGCCAGGTTAGATGACCTGAGGTTCAGTCAGCCTAAGCTTAGTTCAGGTTGGATTAGCTAAGTTAAATCGGCTCAGGTTAACCTAATCAACTCAGTGTTAGGGGTTAAACAGGGCAGGCCAGAACAAGGTCAGGCAGGTCAGATACCTTATATTAAATACGAAAATGCCGAGGCAGAGCAGGTCAGGTCCTCTCGGCACGTCACCGGCAAGTTCAACTCAGCTTAAGGCCGTAACTTCATTTTGAGGTGATTGTTGTTTTATTAGCGTAGCTCAGCACATTTCGCCGAATGGATTCACTTCCCCTCACACCAGTCAATAATGCCAGTCCAGACTAGTGGATATTCTGGGGAACTTATTACTAGGTCTAGTATCAATATCATATATCACGACTTTATCAGATCTAAACTGGACACTTTCTATACTAAAAAAAGTATTGGACACTACCGATTGTCATGCAACGAAATTAATAGATAGGCGACGCTGATATTATCACACGGCATTTAGCCTATTAATGCACGACAAGCTTATCACATACTAGGAAATGCCGCGAATTATAAACCTAAAACACACGATTGATAAATATATCATGGCTGATAAAAGGAGTCAATGGAACAGGCTAAAATGGCGAATATAGAAAGTGACTTAAATGACTTAAAATAATACAGACAGAAATATGACTATTGACTAGCCCAGAAGTGTCCACTGCCGTGTTGTCGAAGTGACCCGTGGTCCACTTACAGGCGAGTACGAGCTGAGCGCTGTAGGTCTGGGGGACGGCGCCCTCTGCCGGGTCGCGGCCGAGGCAGTGGTACCAGCCGACGTCCTCCTCCGAGACGTCCGTCACCAGCAGGGTGTTGTTACCCAGCACGGTGTACTTCCTGCCGACAGGGGCGGGCGAGACCCAGTTAGAATCGCAGAACGATTACAAGTCAGTATACACAACTAAAATACGCCTACACTGGTCGCTACGTATACGGAACATTGATACGTTCAAGGGCAGGAACAGGGGATACCCCAAAAACGAATGAAATCGGTCAAAAATTGGCAACATTTCTTATTTTAAAGTTTATCCTTTTTACTATTTAAAATCAGTTAAAAAATACACCAATCAGTGAAATCTGATGAGCAATTTTGTCAGAATGTTTCGCATTTGGCCTCCA
Organism: Chirona hameri; assembly: GCA_036785665.1. Classification (NCBI taxonomy): domain Eukaryota; kingdom Metazoa; phylum Arthropoda; class Thecostraca; order Balanomorpha; family Balanidae; genus Chirona; species Chirona hameri. The sequence goes on from JAXIVJ010010008.1 coordinate 27,984, forward strand.
AACCAACTTTGCGGTTATGTGGGCACCAGTTTAGAGTTTATCGCGAACCACCGCGCCAGTCTTTAAATTTACGGACGTAAAAACACCCCTTCGACGCGTAATTGGATGATAAATGTTACAAAGTCGCTGTGATATGTTGATGTATGGCGCAATAAGTGCTGACCTCACCCAATAATGGGCCGAAGTAATACAGTCCATGCGGAGACGGGATGACAAGTCGGGATCTGGTGATGTAGTGATGTGCTGACGTGCTGATGGAAACTCTGATGAATTGTTCCCGTACTATCATGATGACGTAATGGTCTGCGGTCGTGGCCATGTGTCCCGTAATGATGTGTGCGATGCAGGATTGGCGTGACGGCATGACGTGATATCATTGTGACGTGACGTGATATCATTGTGACGTGACGTGATATCATTGTGACGTGACGATATTATGGGGTGCGCCGCCCCTTCTGCTGTCTGGTGGGCCATCCCATCCTGTTAGATGGGAGCAATAGATCCCATCATGTTAGATGTCTGATGGGCCATCCCATCCAGTTAGCAGTTGTCATACGGCACTGCACGGAATACAAGGCACGGAATACATGCACGGAATACAGTGCACATGGCGCGGCACTGGCAGATCCAGCCGTCGTTTTTTTAGGGGGCAACTTTTTGTGGCAAAAAGGTACCCCCATGTTTCTTTCTCTGCTGATTTGGACCGGTCACCTTATTTTGGTATTCGAGCTTAAGAAATTCACTTCAAATTTACAACAACAAAAAACAAATATCATTTTTGGGGTTCGAAAACCCCAAATTTGGGAAATCCGAAATCCCCATTTTAAAGATAATGTAATTTATTTTCTTTTGACGTTTTGTATTTGCAATTTGCTTCAAAACTCTATTTTCTAAGATTTTCCAAACATCTATCGTTTTTCCATCAAAAATGGCATGGCATGACGTCATTAAAACGTCATTGTCTCCCAAAATCCTCAATCAATTTCATTGAGAGTTGATGAGAAGACTTCGACTTGATGCGGCAGAAGGTGCTGAAAGTTTCACGTTGATATATATCATAGTTTTCAGGTTATTGAGAACATCCTGGAAAGGTTTGAGCTAGAAATACCTATCTCAACCAAGGTACAGACTGGTTATTGATTCAACACTGATTGAATCAATTGGAATCGTTCAATCAAAATTCCTTGAATAAAAAAATAATTGATTCAGCACCAGATCTTTTGATTCATGAATCGTGATTGAATCAAAACCCGCATCAAATCAAGGCTGATGGAATCAAAAGATATATATGACAATTCTTAACGATTCAAGTACACTGGTGAATTGTGCAAATACATGCAGTCCCAGTGGCTACATTCATTTATACGTAAATAGTATTGCTGTAACAATATTTCAATGATCATATTTATGTACGTTTCCATTTGTATTGATTTGACACAAATTCACCACATATATTTAAATGTTGAATCAAACATGAATCAATTAAAATATTGGTTTTGATTCTTGGAATCGGAAAGAATCAATTCTCAAAATTGTCCCAGTGAATCAAACGGTGATTGAATCATTCAGATTCCAAAATGAATCAGGATTGAATTGTTCCAAGAAGGTTGAATCAATAACCAGTCTGCCTAGGTACCTACCTTACCTATAGTTTGTTTTATTTTGATTGCACAATTGCCATTCAGTTGCTGTCACTATGTCCAAAAAAAAAAAAAATATTGACGCGTCAATTTGTTTATGCAAAGTGGGCGGAGCTTGTCATAGGCTACTTAAATATAACAAAAATGGACACAAGTATTCACAACATTTCACTAAAAACACCTAGTCCCAATGGAAAATGGCCAGTCTCCAAAAATAATAACACCAACTGATGCACAACTGTTTACTACATCTACCTCGGTCACACCACAACTTGTTTACGTAAGTTTTTTGGTTTGTTTCGGGAAAGATTAAAACGTCATCACGTGGCGACAAATTACATCAAATGTGTTTCTGTCATTTTCTTAGGATAATCTTTTAAAACTTTCAAGTTTATATTTTGTAAGTAAATAAAACCAGTAAAACGCCTTTTTGGGGCGATGACCGAGCGAGCGCGCTCTGGTAAAGTTAAAACAGGTTTGAAATGTGAAACGGTAAGGGAGCACACGTGGTAGTAACACAGTAATTTTAGTCCTCCAGAAAAATTGCCAGGCCTCAATGCATGCCAACATAAAAATTAAGTTGTATTAAATTGTTAATGATCCCCTTTCTCAAATCCGCCCAAAAGGGAGTACGTCCTGAGCGCTGCATGCTTCAGCGTATAAATTAATGCTTATAATAATACAGCCATTTTTTATCAAGAATCATTTTTGCAAGGTTTTTTTATTCATTTCGACGTTCGCGTGTGCCAACTGCCACGCGTTGTGGTACCACCTTATCTGAACGCACCATACCAAAAACAAAATTGATTTGATGGACCTATCCAATGGTGAAAACCCAATCTCAATCACAAGCTTCAAAAAAAGCGTCTGTATGGCCGGGTCGGGCCGGGTCGGGCCGGGTCGGGCCGGGTCAAATGTAAACTTATCTAGTAAGTTGACGAGAAACCTCACGGGCTTCGCGCCCGCTCAGTAATCAATATTTGGATACAGTTATTTTAATTTGAGTAAAAAATTTGATTCAGGTGAGCCAAGGGATCAAAAATTGGATGCACTTATAAAGCAATATTGTATCAATTTCCAAGATAATTATTGAACATCTAGGTGGCTGAAAGTGTATTGCCACAATGCACAATGCACAGATGCATGTGCCATTCATCTCATCACTGTTATCCAGTGCTGCATAATTGCCGTTTGTAAATCGGTCATTTTCCCCAATGCCATTTCTATTGGGCTGGATAAAAATATTGACGCGTCAAAAAGAAAATGCGCTAGTGCCAGCAACTGCATTGGGACCTTCGTGAGAATCACACATGAATTTTGTACACACCGCTGTCACGCATCCCGAAAAGTTATTTCCACAAAAGCAACGCGTCATTTTTGATAACCATTTGCGCCGAAATAGAGTGTAGATTGGATTACAAATTGATACCATATAAAGTGTTCTTCCTACATGTAAAAAAAGTTTGTTCGAGCTTCAGTTCCGACTGGCAACTTGCTGGCCGCTATTTTCTCGTCCATTTGAGCTTTTTAAGCCCTGATTTGATGGTAAGATTCTTGTTTTCTTTTCTTTTTAAATCCAGTTTGTCACTGAAAATAGCTGGAATTTTATTGCTGCAGTAAATATTTACAATAAATTTTTAACGTTTTTTTTTTGGGGGGGGGGGGCAAAAGACATGTTGGCCACCCTTCCAGGCTTTTGGGGGGGGCATGGCCTGGTTCCCCCCCCCCCTGGATCCGCCAGTGAGGCGCAGTACACTGGAACCCGTGCACTTTAATTTCATTTACAAAAAGTTATATAAAATATGAAAGCCTCCTTATGACACTTTTATGTTTGTTTTCGTTTTCTTTTATAGCATGTCATAAATATTATTATTATATAGCTTTGCCTTTATATCAGTATCGTATACCTTTCTTTTCCTTCCTTTTCCTTTTTACATTATTTTCTATGAGATATAATGGGAAACTTTGGTAGCAGTACATTTGGTAGCACTGGCGGATCCAGAGGGGGGGGGGCGGCAGGGGCAAAAGCATCCCAAGCTCGACAGGGGCGGCAATAAAAATTAGCCCCCTCAAAATTCGCTGAAACTGGCGATGAAAATGGGTACTGCCTGCGACAAAATATCTTCTTGCGAAAGAAATAAATTTTGTTTTTGCCTCGTTCGTGTTTCCTCTATTTGGTAGCATTTTGGTAACAGTAGGGATAGGGAAAGTGGCACGTCTGACGCTATTTTGGAGTGATTCACAACCAACGTAAGTTATAATTTTACACGCAGCGCGCGTCGCAGCCTTTGGTCTCCCGCTGCCTGCTGGATGGCAGAGGAGCGCGTGAGTGAATTTCCTTGTATAGGTACCTATGTTGTATGGAATCACTGGCGGATGCAAAGGGGGCGGCAGGGGCAAAAGTCCCCCCCCCCCCACATTCCAAGTTCGACTAGGGCGATAATATATATTAGCACCACCCCCAAAATCCGCTGAAACTGGCGATGAAAATGGGTACTGCCTGCGAAAAAATTACTTCTTTCGAAAGAAATATATATTTGGTTTGCCTCATTCGTGTTTCCTCTATTTGCTAGCATTTTGGTAGCAGTAGGGACAGGGAAAATGACGCGTCTGACGCTATTTTGGAGTGATTCACAACCAACGTAAGTTATAATCTTACACGCAGCGTCGCAGCCTTTGATCTCCTGCTGCCTGCTGGGTGGCAGAGGAGCGCGTGAGTGAATTTCCTTACATAGGTACCTATGTTGTGTGGAATACGTCTACCAGTATTAAGTAGGGTAATTAGGTTCAGTTAAAAAAATCCCAATGGTCTTCTTTTTGTAGCTGGGGCACGACAAATCGACAAAAACAAATTGCAAAATGACACTGTCATGTCACCGATTATCGCCAAAATTGGTATATGGGGTAACCGGAGGCGCTTAAGAAGTTGTATTGCAATGCAAGCAGTGGTTCAGGGGATATTGCCTCAGACATTTTTATAAGGTCACGGTGCAGGTTAATCATTGTCAGCCCATATGGCGGGGAATTTATGAAGCAATATGGATGTATTATATGTCATTATAATGAAAATGAGCTGTTTTATAACATGGTGATGTTGATTTTTTCATTTTCGAAACTTTCCAAATTTAGTACGTTATCGAAATTGTACAACATTTTTGGATACCTTTTCTCAAACGTGTTTCTAATTTTTCACTATGCTATTCTTACGTGTCTTATGCTATTATTATGCTAGTCTTATGCTATTCTTACGTATTCCTACGTATCATTTAACTGAGAGAAAAATAAAATTGAGGAATATTTGCCTCCACATATCTCAAATTTTGTAATTTTACATGCTATTTTATATATAAAAAATATGTTTTTCGCTAATCACTTTTGACTGAATAAAACTAGATTGGTACGGTAAACGTCATTTTGCTGTTCTCATCAAGACGAGTTGAATGCTCTGCAGCATGACCTCTTTCTGGCATTTGATGACCTTGACCTCAAATTTCAAAGTTAGTATTTTGTATTTTAAAAAAATGGATACCTTAGCCAAACGTATTTCCTATTTTGACTTTATTATTGTTAAGTGTAAAGAAGTGTCGTTCAAACAGAAACAAAATGATGGTTATTAGTCTTCAAATATGATTTTTAAAAAAAAATATTTTTTATGTTCTTTTTGTGAAAGATGTTATTCTCCAATAACTTTTGACTGAATAAAGATAAAAAGGTAAAATGAGCACCATTTTGTTATTTTCGTAAAGACACGTTGAATAATATGCAGTATGACCTCTTTCTAACATTTGGTGACCTTCACCTAAGGTCAATGTCGAGGTTCAAGGTTAGGTTTCCAATTATGGCCTTTGTGGCGATGTTACATATCTTAAAACTTGTCTTGTTGCGAGGAATTCGATTGTGCTTAAATAACGCCTGATCGTCAATGCCAACATTTAAATTCATTTTAATTTGAATGTCGAATAGTAACTTCATAACTTCCTTCTCGGTGTAAAGAAAGCCCGAAAATGTCCCAGTTTGCTTTATAATCATCAACGATTGCACAATTATTTTAATACCAATGAATTTCTATCTTCAAGACAAGTTCAAAGATATATAACATCGCCGTGTAGGTCAAATTTGGAAAGGTGACTTTGCACCATGAACTTGACCTCAGGTCAATGTCCTCAAAAGTCAGAAAGCAGTCATGCTGCACGGCATTCAACGCGGCTTGATGATAACAACAAAATGACGTTTACCTTGCCCTTCTAACTTTATTCAGTCAAAAGGTATTAGCGAATAACTAATTTGTATATAAAATAGCATGTAAAATGACACAATTTTAGATATTTGGAGGCAAATATCCATCAATTTTATTTTTGCACTTAATTGACACGTCCTTACGCGTAAGAATAGCATAGCGAGACAAAAATGACCCAAGTCCGCAAAGGGAAAAAAATGGGGGTACATTTTTTGGTGATATGGAGGCCCCTGGGGCCCGGAAGGCCAACAGTAAAATTAGCCCCCCCCCCCCCCCCCATATTGGGAGGCTGGATTCGCCAGTGTTTGGTAGCAGTTGTCTGCTTGGCGCATTGTCGTTCAAATGGCGCACTGAAGGCGATAAACATCTGCTACATTTGTTTACAAGTTTATCCTACGTCAATGTTACGGATGTGGTCAAACTGGAGTGCGGCCCTCTAGCTGTCTGCCGTCTCTGCCGTATTTTATCAGACGACAGGCGGGTTCACAAAGGCATACTCATAGTAGGAAACGGGGGTGGCATGACCCCCACTTTTTCATAATTTTTGCTTTTTATGTTAACCTGCGCCGTGCCGGGGGCGGGGATTTAGACCCCCCCCCCCCCCCCTGAGGTTTTTCGAAGATAGCGAAAAAACGGCGTCGCGCCGATTTTGCCGTTTCAAAAACGGCGCACGGCGCACAGCGCCGCCGTTTCAGCCGCAGTTTTTGGCACACCTGTTCGGGCATCAATTACCCACATTGTGTGCAAATCTTGATCACGAGTCATCTCAGGTCAGGTCACGTAACCACACCTCCAAATAAGTTTGCAGTCGTACCACAGCCACAGTTTTTGGCCGATCGGTTTCAAACTTACAGGATTTCATAAGGTACCTACAATTCGAATATCTAAGATTTGGAATATCAGTGACCTAAGGTCGCCAGTCGGGTCAATTTCGTGACCTCTCATTATAAGTCAATGGGGAAATATCAAAATGATTCCTATTCCGAGGATACGCATGATATCAGTCCAATTCCTTCTGGATCATGTTATCATATACTATTATTGATGATCCAGGTTCATTTTTTGTTCAGTGACCCCTACAGGGTTAGCCAAGGTCAGATGAGGTCACCAACACCTTTTGTGTCAATAACCCTGGATAGAATGCAGATAAAGAAGTGGAACAGGCATAAATGTGTTTGTCTGGTCGAGACACGTCTCCCAATATGCAACATGGCCTACGTGGGTCGCCACTTGACCTTGACCTGAGGTCAAGGTTCTAAGTTGACCTAAACTGGTCCAAATGAATATGATTCGAAGAGCTTTGACGAGACGAACATGATGTCAAAATCATTGCCGTATCTTTATTAGGTAAAAGGTTATTTGCGAACGTTTTGCCCTTTTGACATGTGATGACCTCTGCAGCCTAAACTATTAACATGAAATAACATTTTATGAGACTTAATGATTACATATGTCAAGAGCTTTCTATTGCTTTTTTTCCGTTTGATGCTAGCTATCATAGTTCTCGAGATATTGGGGGGTTTCTGGAGCGATGTCCTAAAACTGGAAAATCTGACCTTTGATGACCTCTGGTGACCTCAATATTGACCTGAACCCAAAAATGTAGAAATAGTTTCAAATCTGTATGAGCTTTTAAACCGTGTTTTCGGTTTTCCAATGATGCAAATTTGAGAACGAAAGGGTGCACCAAGATTAGAAGTGAGAAGATTGCCCCCCCCCCCAAAAAAAAAATGTTTCGCCCCCAACTTTAAAATTGTTCCCGGGCCCCTGGAGCGGCATGTATGCACTGGCTGTGTAGCGGGCATTTGAGCCGCTAACTCGAGCCAACGCTACTTCGAACAGGCTGAAAATACCAGTCAAATTGAGACCCCCAAAAAAATAATGGAAAAACAATACCAGGCTGCCTAAGCTCCGCTTCTGGCATTGGAGTCGCGAAGAGTTATACACAACCGGAATGACACAACAAAGCTCGATGCAGCTGGGAGGCTTCTTGTCGCGAGCTCCTTGGTCTGCCCCTTGTGAGCAATAGGTACTGAAGACTAAGAGATTCAGCAAATTGAAGGTTAACTGCGATGATTGGTTTCAATTGAAGATAATCGTTTGATAGAGTGGCATCAACAGGCTAAACCAACTGGGAGGACGAGGGACAATGAACGAAATGAAAGAGAAGATGGGACGGACTATTGAGTGGAGATTGAGGGCAAAAATTATAAGGAAATACAGCAAAATGTAGAGATATGTGATTGAGGGTATTGACCAATTTTCCATTTTTCATATTTTCTGAATGGGTTACATCACAAATTGGAAACAATTATTGCATTTTCATCCGTGGTAATACCAAATCCAACATGGCGTCGGTCATAGTCCGCCCCTGTAGCTCAGTGGGAGAGCGCTGGACTTCTGACCTATCCCGGTGTGGCAGCCCGGGTTCGAGTCGCTTCGGCGCTCGCTGTTTGCTCCTGACTGGGATGGCCTGCGGCCGGTGGCAGCGGTCGCACTCAAGGTCAGGTGACGTCAGTGAGCGGGGCGGACCGTGTCCAGGTATGTCGGGCACGTAAAACTTTCGTCTCTAAATTCTGCCGGCCAACAGGAATTGCGCGATCGGGTGGTGAGGTCAGGACCTGCGCAACAACAACAACAAGCTCTGCTTAGCGTGGGTCCTGACTTCAGAAATCCATCCATACAAAACATTCGGACTAAAAAAAAATTTTTTTTTAAAGTGCACCCAATGCTGAGATGTTATGTTGGTTCCTTTTCAAAACGCCTTCCTCTTCTACCCGTTCACCCGAGTACTGCATCATACCAGAAGCGACAACGCTGCCCGATAAAAGAGACCGCCCGATGACAACGCTGCCCGATAAAAGAGACCGCCCCTCCCTGATACCGCACCAAAACGATGCCAGTCACTGTAACGGCAGGCTGCCTACGAACCCAGCACGGCACAGCGTCCCCTGGTCCCTCGTATTTACCTCAGCAGTGACACCAATGTCTTCAGCGCCGGCTGTTAACGTCCACATGCCGCCCCCCCCCCCCCCCCCCCCCACCACCACCACCTGATCCCCCTCCCCTCCAACCCGCCCCAGGCTGCATTCCCCCGTCACTGTCGCCACCGCGGCCGTTCGCTGTAATGTATGGACAGAGCACACGCGTGCGGGGCGCCACTCTGCTGAGTGCATGCGGTCCATTAGCTGGCTGCGAGTTCAGTGGGACAGGGAGTCGGCAGCGGCAGCTGGCAAGGGTTAGACAGGCGTGGGAAACGGTCAGGGTTTAGGCAGCGGTCAGACAGGGGTCAGACAGAGGTCAGACAGGGGTCAGACAGGGGTCAGACAGCGGTCAGACAGGGGTAGACAGGGGTCGGACAAGGGTCGGATAGGGGTCAGACAGGGGTCGGACAAGGGTCGGACAGGGGTCAGACAGGGGTCGGACGGGGTCAGACAGGGGTCGGACAGGGGTCGGGCAGGGGTCGGACGGGGTCAGACAGGGGTCGGACAGGGGGTCGGACAGGGGTCGGACGGGGTCAGACAGGGGTCGGACAGGGGTCGGACAGGGGTCAGACAGGGGTCAGACAGGGGTCAGACAGGGGTCAGACAGGGGTCAGACAGGGGTCAGACAGTGGTAACATGGGGCCGCAGGGGGCAACAGAGGTGTGAGGACTGAGGAAGGGGTCTGTCAGCGACAGACATGTGAGGAGGGAGAGATGTGCAGAAAGGAGTAACCGAGATAGGACCACACAACCCCACCATACCGGAGAAGGCCGGCTACTATGCATAGTAAAGAAAAACCTGAGCGTAAGTAGATCATATATCCGCCCGATATCAGCCAGATTCCAGCTAGATACCAGTCAACCACTACCTAAATACTAGGCAGTTATCAACCAAATACCAGCCGGATACCATCCCGATACCAGCAAGATAACCACTGCGGTTATAGACACATATATATGCGCCGCGTGGTGAGCACTGTGCATTGGGCAATGCTATTTATAAACCAGGCGCATCACAAACTAGTAACAGTCGAATCGTTTCAGACATTACAGACGGATATTTTCGATGTTGCTGGGACAAAGCAATGCAAAGACTAGCAATGCACATTACAGAGCGGTAGTGCGCACCGGGCAGTGCGCTGCGCCAGATATGCGCCGGTGCGCCACATTGGTGCCGGCACATGCGGCGCACTGCGCAGACGAAATGACATCCGACAGCTAGAGAGAGTTTAGCTGTACGACACGCATACGTTTCAGCCGGACATGCGCTACATTGGACGTTTAAATGTCGGAGATGTAGGAGAGTCTATCAGGAAGTATTTGGTATTTAAATGACACGCTGCGATCGAAGGACGAATGAGGCTCAGTTGGGTCAGCGAACTCAAATAGCATGAGATCTTAGCCAGAAATTACGAAAATAATTTCGGCCTCATTTTGGAAATTGGCATTTCGATGGTGTTCCAAACGACCATAGCATTTGCAGGAACATATTTCACAGCAGATATAAGTAAACAACAAAGTGAGAAGATTTATGATTGGTCAATGAATTTGCCAGTGACCGTTACACATTAGCAGGGGTGTCGCCACCGGGGGCGCCAGCAGGGGCCCGACCCCCCCCCCCCCCCACTCTAAAAAAAAGTGGAGGGGGGGGACTGGTCCCCCGCTACAACCGCGATCCAAACCTTAACCCGCCATTGACTGGGGGGGGGGCGTTTAACGCCCCCTGATGAATTTGCGTAATAGCTAAAAAACGAAACGAGCTATCAACGTGAAACTTCGGGTACGTTTTTACAAATCACGTTTACGTGTTCTGTGAGAAAAAGAAAGAAATTTCGTCCAACAAATTTCGAGTTATATCAAATTTAGTGACGTCACTACACACGAAATTTACATCAAAATTAGCTCAACTTTGCCAGGCCGTAGAAATGCCATATTGAAAGCAAAATGCAATCAAAAAACGCCAAAAGATAGAAAATTGCAAGGGCTACCAACTGACCATCTCGGAATTTGGAAAATTTGGGGTTTTGACCGTAATCGGAATATTGTCCGGAAAATCCCACATCCTTATAATTTCCTTATAATTAAAGTGGGAGGCGATCAGACTAAAGCAAAAGCAAACACCTGCGAAGGCGAGGGCCAGAGATAGTGTTCGGTGTCAGGCCCGCCCTCCCCTCTCCACCCCTCCCGCCGAGAAAGGTCGCCGTCCGTCACACTTGAGACGGTGTCTGTCACGGCCTGTCACGAGCTGTCAGATGGCAGATCCCGTCTGGGACGTACGGTGACAGTCTGGTACGTACGGTGACAGATGAGCCGTTCCGATATCCGATGGTGTCCCCTCCCCTGTGCCCACTGGCACAAGTCATATGGCCACCCTCCCATCCCGTACAGGCATCTGGTAACTTGTCAGTCACTTGGTCAGCAGGAGTGAAACGGAACACGGAGAGGGCATCGGGGAGGACAAAATTGTTTTTCACACGTTTAAGATGCATAATAAAATCGGATGATATAGAACCCTGGTGGGCCACTGGCAGGTCGGCAATGGAGGTGATTTAAGCCATTGCATTAAGGGAAAACAATATATGGTACTCTACTTTTAAAATGAAAGTGCAAGTAATGTACTAAACACGTACTGGTATCAAATGTAAAAATACGATATCCAATGATGTTTCGCTCCAATAATTTGTCTTCAACGTATTTTAACTTCAAATCGATAGAAACGTTGACATTGGGATGGGAATGAGAAAGTGTCATATTGGTGGTTTCTTTTTTTTAATGGAAGAAATAATGAGGCATTCAGGAAATTGACAGCTTCATCGGCCAGCAGAAGAGTTCAGCAGGAGTTGGATACATTGATATGCTGCACATACATTGCATGTTTTCTGCAGAAAACGTAGTTGTGTTATCACCAAGCACTGTCTGGGCCTGACAAGTCCGTTAGCTAGCCAATACACCAAGCATCAGACCAGAATATAGAACAGCTCAGGGCTGGCGACTACCGCAACTCTACTACAATCCCATACCGCAGCTCTGATGACGATCGATTTTCATGTTGGAAATATAGTGGGACAAAAAGTACATCTCTTTTCGGCACCTAAAACAATTATTTAAACGTTGTCAAGAAGCTGGGTGGCACATAATAGTCACTACAAAGGATTTTAGCACTGGATCCCCGGATAGAGAAATCAAGACATGTTTTATGTATGAGGATCTGGAGCTCCTCCAGTGTGTTCGTGGTGAAGAAATCAATCATTTCAGTACTATACAGAGTCCAAAGAAGAGAGGAGGTCGATTGCTCATCTGTTAGTTATCTTCAAAGGCAAATAAACGTGGCTGAGCTACAGACACATGTTTTGGTGGCCACTGGCCACCATAGCCAGAATACCTCACACTTCACACGGGCTTGTCGACAGTTAAACATAAACATGACATAAACATTTGTCATCAGATTCAGCGAAACTTTATCCTATTCCAGCTGGCATGATCATATCTTATCAGCCTTTATCTTGTCCATGTACAAACCTTTGGCGTCTGATTCTTGGTAGACGAAATCCAGACTAATACGCGTGTCTGGGCCTGACACATTTAGGCCCTCTAGAATGGATGATTTACAGCTACTGTCATGCGATTCAATATTGACTATCATTTGTCCGAAGCTGGATAAGAGAAGTCCGAAGCTGGATCAGTGTTTAAATTTGCATAAAGTTTCATCAAACAAACTGGGCGATTTTTCGCGACACATTGGCTGTGGCTCTGAAATGTAGACTCAAGCAGATACCTTTGGAAAGCAGAATTTCAAGCCTATTTTTTACTCCTACCGACCAATGGCGCATATCCAGGAAAACTTAAAACTTAAAAACTTAAAACTAAAATCCGGGAGAATTTAGTGTAGAGAGCCAATGACCCCTCAACATCTCTGTTACATATATCTGAATATATTCGAGCGCGCCGAGAAGTTACAAACCATCTCAATCAGGGGAAGCAGGCAGCGTGCGATGAAATCCAACCCGATAAGACGCAAAACCTCGCATTACTAAGTTATATATATATATATATATATATATATATATATATATATATATATATATATATATATATATATATGTGTGTGTGTGTGTGTGTGTGTGTGTGTGTACCGTATCTTTACAGATTCAGCTCCAGCTTTATCCAGGAGTGTCGAGGCAACAGGATTACGGCGATGGACAAGATAATGGTAATGTGGTTTAAGGATGGGAAGAAATGTAACGGAACACTTCGGGTCGTGACTGCCGTATGCCACTAAACATTAAACAATCACTTAAAATAAGTATTTTTGTCTGAAACCTTAAACCAAGGCTCAGCTGGCAAAACAACTGTTCCTAAGAGTATTTTGTAACCCTTCGATGCCACGTGCGGTGACTTGTCTGTTCTTGAGAATGCTCACCAATCTGCTACGTTTCTGGGTTCACTAGTTGGTCAGTACTGAATGTCAAGCATACATAGGTACGGTGTGTTAAGTTGGAGCTAATTAAGTACTATATGTTTCATGTATGTATGTATGTATGTATTAACGATTCGGCGCCATTCCACAGCAGAGTGGCTTGTATGGGCCCACGTCATATCACAGTACCACACTCGATAAACGTACACTGACAAGCGATCAAATGAATATTAAAATACACGATAAACTGTGTTCATACTGTGTGATAATCATGTGCATAATGCTCACTCTGATGACAATGATAAAAGAACATGATATGTTGAAGGAAATAGTTCCCCTTAGAACATTTTTTTTCCAAACACGATTTGATTATATTTTTTAATACAATATATTTTTATATTGTAAAAAATGGCCATACATCGCGCCGATTCAGAATAGAAGGCCGTAAATTATTCATTTTATCAAAACTATATAGATACTCTCTGAGTCAGAGTCCTGAAGTCACGCGAATCAAAAAAGGCTCAGCCAATCAGCTTCGAAAGTAGTCGCGTAAGGATCGACTCGCATTAGTGATTAGAGAAGTGCCAACCGGCGGCCGGCGCGGCGGTTCGCTTGCTAGCACCAGCTGCAAGCTGATTGGCTGAAGGTATAGCCTCTGTCCGGGCTACCGACAGCACCGCATTCTTTCGTCAGCACCGCATTCCTTCGCCAAAAAAAATGAAATATATTCGGCTGGAGTCTTCTCAGTCAAGCAAACTTGCTGATAGGGGTTTCCCAACATGGGCTACAAAACTGCTATCTCAGTTCAAACCCCATGTTGAAGGTGGACTATTTCCTTTAACGGAGCTAAGTATGTACTAAATCTAAATCCTCCATGTCCCGTACTCATTCTGCTGGCGTCAGCGTTCTCACCCTGATGACGTCAGTGGCCCGCGGTCCCCGAACCGCCACTCAGTGGTGTCGGCGTCTTGATACTGACAGCTGAACCTGGCCGTAGTCCCTCGACGGACCAGCTGGTCCTTTGGAATCACGATTGCCAGCGGCGCGTCAGGACCTGAAAAGGACGGACGGACCGTCAGAGGGGACACACCTATTGGTGCACTGTTAGAGGTCATGGGCTAGTTACGCTAGGCCAAGTCGTATGGGGAGGTTGCATGTTCGAAACGTTGTGTTGCGCTTCACATTCACTCCGTGAATACCAAAGCAAGTTGGATTTTAAAGTAGGGTTCGGGGATGTTCT
>JAXIVJ010010008.1:47500-48905 GCA_036785665.1 Chirona hameri
ACCCGTCGCACGACGCGTACTGCGCAGCGAGGTGCCATGCCTAACCGGACATCTGCCACGACCAATGTACGCTTAAAGAGCTGACAAAAACAGGCGATCAGTGTCATGTATTATGGAACGAAGTCCAGCAGTTACAATCCGACAAGCCTCTTACAGTTAAATAGAGAAGCTATCGCTCTGTCACTTTGTAACATGCAAATCGTCGTTTCAAGTACCATTTTCGAGTCTAACGGTTCGCAGCCGGCTCCAGTGTCGAACAATCCCGTCTGTTTCAAATCGCATACATTTCCAGTCTGGTTTCCTCTCAGATTCGACGATTGCACCCGATGACACCAGCCGCGGAACGGTTCTTAAACGTTACCTTGTCCGACCCCTCCCACGAACACAGTCCAGCCCATGTCCAATTCCTCTCAAAACCCAACACGGTCCAGCCCATGTCCAATTCCTCTCAAAACCCACCACAGTCCAGCCCATGTCCGATTCCTCCCAAAACCCAACACGGTCCAGCCATGTCCGATTCCTCTCAAAACCCAACACCCGATGCCCAGCCATGATGTCCAGCCCATGTCCAATTCCTCCCAAAACCCAACACGGTCCAGACCATGTCCAATTCCTCTCAAAACCCAACACAGTCCCAGCCCCATGTCAGATTCCTCTCAAAACCCAACGCACTCCAGCCCATGTCCAATTCCTCTCAAAACTCAACATGGTCCAGCCAATGTCCGATTCCTCTCAAAACCCAACACAGTCCAGCCCATGTCCCATCCTCCCAAAACCTCAACACAGTCCAGGCCATGTCCAATTCCTCTCAAAACCCAACACAGTCCCAGTCCATGTCCAATTCCTCCCAAAACCCAACACAGTCCAGCCATGTCCAATTCCTCCCAAAACCCAACACGGTCCAGCACATGTCCGATTCCTCTCAAACCCAACACAGTCCCAGCCCATGTCCAATTCCTCCCAAAACCCAACACAGTCCACGCCATGTCCAATTCCTTCTCAAAAACCCAACACGGTCCAGCATATGTCCGATTCCTCTCAAAACCCAACACGGTCCAGCCCTTTCCGATTCCTCCCAAAACCCAGCAGTTCTATGAACGGCTCATCAAAATACCGGGGCTCGCGTCTGTGCCGGTCGGCCTAGGCGGCGAGCGCGGCGCGCTCGTGTGACTGGGCGGTACATAAGTGCCACTGGACGTCCGCCTAGTCGTGTCACACATCGACAGATCTCGGCGCTCCCAAAAGCATCCGACGTCGTGTCGTGTTTTGCATCAGGACAGCCTTAGAACAGTGACATTATCGTCGCCTAGTGTCCAAGTATTTGAACGTCTTTAGTAGGCGTGCATGAGATCAAAGCGGCAAGGGTTCATTGCGAAACGATCGTTTCCCTACGACAAAATGCTGG
>JAXIVJ010010009.1:0-48904 GCA_036785665.1 Chirona hameri
CTCTGACAAACTACGTGCATATATAGCAAGCAAATGATGCACCATTAACTACACTTCGCTAAGAAGATAAACTTGGTTGACTAATGCGCTCATTTCAATAATTTGCAGTTCGACTCGTAGGAAAAAAACGCAGCCGATCTACGATTATGTCAAAGTTGACATCAGTCTGTCAAAGTTGACAGCTCAACCCAGCATGCTAAGAAGATATCTTGTCACAAATACAACTTATCATTACCTGATCATCATACCCAATCACGTGTCTGACCAAAGATTGCTCATCCTGGAAACGCCGGTTCCTGACTCCAATAATGTAGGCACTCGTTAGTGACCTCTGTCTTGATTGTCTGAGGACAACAGACTGCCATAATGCAAACCGGGCCGCAAGGGCAAGGGCAGCAGAGCCGTATCAATATATTTAGAACAGGCCTTGGTGCTTGAATGAATACTAGCAGAGCGCAAGACATTTTTCCACTTCATATCAATGCGATTCAGAAAGCATGTAAGAACAGTATGAGTCACTATGAGCGATAATCATGGGCTTGGGCACGCTTTGTGAAATGAAACCATCACATGGTTCAACCATATTTCCCAGGAATATTACTTCAACGATGCATGCCTATTAGCTAACGCAACTCAACAGTGATAGTCGTCTTTAGAGCACATCAGCCCACGCTCCGTAAAAAAGCAGCCTCATCTTGATCAGCGCCAATCTTTACTAAAAAGACTATTATGTATCATTAGACAATCATTTTATTACACAAAACATTCACTTATACTGCACTTCGTTTGGCATTTAATAGAATGCACACAATCATAGGCGTAGGAACAAGGGGGCAGAGGCGCCCCCCCCCCCCCCCCCCCCAACATTTTGGATTTAAAATTATGCCCATGGGCGTTGCATGGAAAGAATCGACTTCAGAATGCCCCCCCCCCCCCCCCCCCCCCACTTGAACATAGTACCTACGCCCCTGCACACAATGGAATAAGCATATCTTATGACAAAAATACAAAGCATGTAAATATAGCTGACTAGCTTCATCAGAAGACACATCACACAGGCATTGACCGCCTCCTTCAGCCGCCGACTCCACTAACGCCGTCTCGACTCTCGACCAGCTAGAGCAGAGCACACCAGACTCGTCAGGCCGGTGGCCAGTGCCGCCGCAGCCCTGCAGCCGGACCAGCCGGCAGTACTTCTCCACCAGCAGGCTCTCGGTGAGCGCGTACAGCCTTGCGCTCCTGGCCGACAGTCCAGTCGCAGCTCTGCCGGCGCTGTTTCACTTCGCGCAGCCGACGCTCACTGGCCTCACTAGCGCACGACACGTAGTCGGCGTATTCCGGTGCCAGCGCACGATAGCGCCGGTCATCCTCCAACGCGGCCTGAGTAGTGTGATGCCAGCTCCCTTCAGGGCATGACAACTTCAGATCATCCGTCACGACGACGAACGACCTGCAGGTCGACTGCCTGCCATTCCAGCGTCGCCAGTCACGTCTGTAGGCTGACGGTGGCCAGCAACGCTCCCACATCGGAGGCTGCTGCGGCGGCGGGGGTGGCCGGTGAGTCAGGAGGCAGCGCGTCCCACCGCAGCGCCGTTGCTCGGCAGCGGCGGATCGCTGGCGACATACTCGGCGAGCAGCTGGTTAACGCGCACGTGGTCGGCACCGCGTCTCAACAGCGTCACCAGCACGTCGTCTTGGTAGCGAGAGGCGATCAGTGCCAGGGGTATGCGGCCGCGACCTCGGCTTGATGTCCAGCTTCCTGCCAAAGAGCATAAGCATGCCGAAATCAGTACATTGAGAATGGTGTAAGCTACTTATCGAGTGTCTGCAACAGTCACATGAAATGTCATGCAACATGCAAATGTCATGCATGTCAATGTCATGCAATGAAACCATGCAACAGTCATGATAGCCTGGAATACAATCGGTTGACCAAATGGAACTCAAAATGGCCAAAACTTTTGTTGCAAACGAGTGTTGTAGCTCATTTTTATAAAGAAAACATACAATTCACAAATAGCTGGAGGTGGAGGAGGATCTTTTTCACACATCTACATTTTAAATTACTCAGCATTTAATTTAATAATTTGACACTGAATCTTAATACATCAATTCATCTATCAATGCATCCATACTCTCTTCTCCACACAAATATCTCCAATCTGCACCACACTGCCTTCCCCACCCCTCAACTTGCCAGCAATGTCACCTGTTTTGTCGCATGGTGTCCTTGAGGTGGCACAGGTCGTCAGTTGAGGTGTCCGCTGTGGACGGCAGCGTCCGCCGTCGCCAGACCAAGCGGTGATAACAGCTGCTCACTGCTCGGTGTCAGCACAGAACTCAGCCTAGAAAAAACAAATATTGCTTAGAAAAATGCTAAGGTATATGTGAATCAGTAAATTGTTACTGCTGCCCCAAAATGCCAAAAGCTGCCCCCAAATTTAAAATGCTGCCCCCAAATTTCAAAAAGCTGCCCCAATTTTGATGTGTTGGTGCCAGCCCTAGTGACCCTACCCCAACAAGATCTTGTTGAAACTTGCCATGTTTTGCAGACTGGCCGGTAGGGCTACAGAGCAGCGAGCAAAGCATTCTAAACGTTGGTCCCTGCAACTGTAATTGCTGTAAAGGTTAGGTCAGGTTGATTATTAGTAATATTAGTAATATCATAATCAAACATGACCTAACGTTTACAGCAATTACGGTCGCAGGGACCATGTTTAGAACGTTCTGCTTGCTGCAACCCTACAGGGGGCTGTCGCCCCCTGGACCATCTTGTAGACTACCGTAAATCAGAATCTGGTGACATCATACAGACTTGAGGCTTCCATATGACCAGACCAAAAACGGTGATAGTAACCTTGAACCTTGATTTTTCCAGATACCGCTGAGGGTGGCACTGCAACATAATTACCCTGTAACCTAGTTTGAGGTTGGGTAAGCTGCTGTAACCCAGGGAGAAGTCCCAACCTCAGACTTTTCATGCTATCAGAATTAAACAATACCAACAAACTAAAGCACAGTGCATCAGAATCACCCGCATTCTGACAGCATAAAGTCACGACAGCGGACAGCATGAAAAGGTTAGGATGTGTCCGAAGATTGGACTTTTACACTATTTTACTTGGTATTTAGGACCTGACGAACAAGATGCAGGCTTGTAAATTGGCAGTCATCTTAAACTGCATGTTCGAAGTTCCATTAACATGCTTCCGCACAGCAGCGCTGTTCATACAATGGGGAAAATATTGTTGCCTGCCACATGCCAGGTTGAGGAGGCAGTGTTTACATGTCCGTGAAGTTAGCGTCGGATTCGGATTCGAATTCAGCGTCGAGTAGCGATTCGCTCCAAAATCTGGTTACAGGTCAATTGGGGCACGCTGATCACGAAAATAACATTTATTTTGACATTCAAGGTCATCTTCAAGGTAATTTTCAAGGTCAAATGACGGGGCGCCTCAAAACGCCCTTAACGGTTGTTCCAATTGCAAAAACAATGGTCTCAGTCGATTCCTCAGGTCCATATCTAACCTCCGCATTAGAAACCTCACGCGTGCCTCATATCCTTGAGACCATTGACGCGCGCCTCAAAACGCCTTTAAGGGTTCCTCCAATTGCAAAAATAATGGTCTCAATCGATTCCCCGGGTCCATATCTAACCTGCGCATTGGCAACCTCACGCGTGCCTTATATCCGTGAGACCATAAAAGGTTATCAAAGGACGGTGCGCCTCAAAACGCCCTTAATGGCTGTTCCAATTGCAAAAACAATGGTCTCAGTCGATTCCTCAGGTCCATATCTAACATCCGCATTAAAAACCTCACGCGTGCCTCAAATCCTTGAGACCATAAAAGGTTCTCAAAGGACGGGGCGCCTCAAAACCCTTTAAGGGTTGCTCCAATTGCAAAAATAATGGTCTCAATCGATTCCCCGGGTCCATATCTAACCTCCGCATTGGCAACCTCACGCGTGCCTTATATCCTTGAGACCATAAAAGGTTCTCAAAGGACGGGCGCCTCAAAACGCCTTTAAGGGTTGCTCCAATTGCAAAAATAATGGTCTCAATCGATTCCCCGTGTCCATATCTAACCTCCGCATTGGCAACCTCACGTGTGCCTTATATCCTTGAGACCATAAAAGGTTCTCAAATGACGGGGCGCCTCAAAACGCCCTTAATGGCTAATCCAATTGCAAAAACAATGGTCTCAGTCGATTCCTCAGGTCCATATCTAACCTCCGCATTAAAAAACTCACGCGTGCCCCATATCCTTGAGACCATAAAAGGTTCTCAAAAGACGGGGCGCCTCAAAACGCCTTTAAGGGTTGCTCCAATTGCAAAAATAATGGTCTCAATCGATTCCCCGGAACCATATCTAACCTCCGCATTGGCAACCTCACGTGTGCCTTATATCCTTGAGACCATAAAAGGTTCTCAAATGACGGGGCGCCTCAAAACGCCCTTAACGGCTGTTCCAATTGCAAAAACAATGGTCTCAGTCGATTCCTCAGGTCCATATCTAACCTCCGCATTAGAAACCTCACGCGTGCCTCATATCCTTGAGACCATAAAAGGATCTCAAAGCACGGGGCGCCTCAAAACGCCTTTAAGGGTTGCTCCAATTGCAAAAATAATGGTCTCAATCGATTCCCCGGGTCCATATCTAACCTCCGCATTGGCAACCTCACGCGTGCCTTATATCTTTGAGACCATACATGGTTCTCAAAGGACGGGGCGCCTCAAAACGCCCTTAACGGCTGTTCCAATTGCAAAAACAATGGTCTCAGTCGATTCCTCAGGTCCATATCTAACCTCCGCATTAGTCCATATCTAACCTTTAAGAACCTTTTATGGTCTCAAGGATATGAGGAACGCGTGAGGTTTCTAATGCGGAGGTTAGATATGGACCTGAGGAATCGACTGAGACCATTGTTTTTGCAATTGGAGCAACCCTTAAAGGCGTTTTGAGGCGCCCGTCCTTTGAGAACCTTTTATGGTCTCAAGGATATAAGGCACGCGTGAGGTTTCTAATGCGGAGGTTAGATATGGACCTGAGGAATCGACTGAGACCATGGTTTTTGCAATTGGAACAGCCGTTAAGGGCGTTTTGAGGCGCCCCGTCCTTTGAGAACCTTGTATGGTCTCAAGGATATAATGCACGCGTGAGGTTGCCAATGCGGAGGTTAGATATGGACCCGGCGAATCGATTGAGACCATTATTTTTGCAATTGGAGCAACCCTTAAAGGCGTTTTGGGTCCTTTGAGAACCTTGTATGGTCTCAAGGATATGAGGCACGCGTGAGGTTTCTAATGTGGAGGTTAGATATGGACCTGAAGAATCGACTGAGACCATTGTTTTTGTAATTGGAACAGCCGTTAACGGCTTTTTGAGGCGCCCCGTCCTTTGAGAACCTTTTATGGTCCCAAGAATATAAGGCACGCGTGAGGTTGCCAATGCGGAGGTTAGATATGGACCCGGGGAATCGATTGAGACCATTATTTTTGCAATTGGAGCAACGCTTAAAGGCGTTTTGAGGCGCCCCGTCCTTTGAGAACCTTTTATGGTCTCAAGGATATGAGGCACGCGTGAGGTTTCTAATGCGGAGGTTAGATATGGACCTGAGGAATCGACTGAGACCATTACTTTTGCAATTGGAACAGCCGTTAAGGGCGTTTTGAGGCGCCCCGTCCTTTGCGAACCTTTTATGGTCTCAAGGATATAAGGCACGCGTGAGGTTGCCAATGCGGAGGTTAGATATGGACCCAGGGAATCGATTGAGACCATTATTTTTGCAATTGGAGCAACCCTTAACCCTATTTGTAACAGGCTCCTGGCTACCCCTATTTGTAACAGGGGGGGCGGATTCCGCCCCCCCCCCGGAGATCTCGAGATCTACCCGTCCGATTTTCAAAAATGAAACGGCGTTTGGTTCCCCTCAACACGATCTACATTTCTAAATAATAAAATCTAAATTTTTGATAGGGGGGCAACAGGGGGGCAAAAACCACATATTTTAGTGGTATTTTTGATCCAACATAGCTTTCATGTTTATCGACCGATTTTAACACAATTAATACGAATCGATAGAAATTGAATTGGAAATTGATATATGACAGTGGCGTTTGAAAATTCAAAAATCATAGGCGTGTGCAGGTCACTCAATATGGGGGTGAAGTAAATGCGTAATAAAACCATTTTTTGATGTTTTTTTATAAAATAAATGAAATGGTATGTGATTGTAACATTAGAAAAAACAGTTAAAAATCATATTTTTGCCATAGGCGGTACCAGGTTAGTGAAAAAGGGGGGTTAAATTGGAAAAATATTAACCGCAGACAAGTTGCTACCCAGCACTATAAATATGTTACTGATCGTAGATAGTTCCTTTTTGCATGTTGTACTTCATCATAGGAGTATCCAGGATCCAAACTGGGGCGGCTCAATACCTTTTGATGAGTATATTATCCGCTATTATGATACTAACTAGTCAACAGTGACTATTTCACTTACAACTTCAATTAACATTGTTTACCCCCCTTTTACCCTACCTGGACTCGCCTATTATCTTATAATCGTTCGTAGAGTAGCCTGTGGTGTGTGTTTCATCCGAAACTACAGTATGTTATGTCATTGTACGCCCATGCCTCTCAGTTTCCTTGCAATAATATGACCCCCTTTCTTCCATCCCTGAGCGCGCCTCTGCAAAAAATGACTTTATTCCCTTTCTTGGCCTCATATGTGCATATATAATTATAAGCTAACCATCTATTGCGCCGTTATCGCTGGCATATCGTCATCACCAAGCCAGTCACCCCCTTTTCATGTGCCTGAACACGCCCCTGAAACTCTATATGTAATAAATTATGCAAATAATGGAAGCAGAAGCTATCTTTTACATCTTGATAACTATAAATGCCCCTTACATTGCTCTATTTGCTTCCCGCCAAGCATTGAATACTTCCTGGAAACCCCCCTTTTCAAGCCCCTGAAACCGCCTCTGCCATGAAATTTTAATGATATTTCATTAACATCAACTAATTTGCACTTGTTGCAATCACATTGAAACCGATGTAACTCCTTCATACTTGAGGCAGTTACGAAGAAACCGTGAAGATCACATTTCCGGATTATCGCCAAATATCGCCTCCGAACCCACCCAAAACTGTACCCTGGAACCGCCTCTGTTAAGGTTAAGAACTAAAAAATTTGACTTCAAATGCGGTATTCAATTCTATGAAAAGTCCCAAAATTTAATGGGCCTGCTCTCAGCCGTTCTGGAGATATCTTCGAAAAACATGAGGGGGGGGCGGAATCCGTTAACATGAGGTTACAAATAGGGTTAAAGGCGTTTTGAGGCGCCCCGTCCTTTGAGAACCTTTTATGGTCTCAAGGATATGAGGCACGCGTGATATTTCTAATGCGGAGGTTAGATATGGACCTGAGGAATCGACTGAGACCATTGTTTTTGCAATTGGAACAGCCGTTAAGGGCGTTTTGAGGCGCCCCGTCCTTTGAGAACCTTTTATGGTCTCAAGGATATGAGGCACGCGTGAGGTTTCTAATGTGGAGGTTAGATATGGACCCGGGCAATCGATTGAGACCATTATTTTTGCAATTGGAGCAACCCTTAAAGGCGTTTTGAGGCGCCCCGTCCTTTGAGAGCCTTTTATGGTCTCAAGGATATTAGGCACGCGTGAGGTTTTTAATGCGGAGGTTAGATATGGACCTGAGGAATCGACTGAGACCATTGTTTTTGCAATTGGAACAGCCGTTAAGGGCGTTTTGAGGCGCCCCGTCCTTTAACCTTGAAAATGACCTTGAAGATGACCTTGAATGTCAAAATAAATGTTATGTTCGTGATCAGCGTGCCCCAATTGACCTGTAACCAGATTTTGGAGCGAAACGCTACTCGACGCTGAATTCGAATCCGAATCCGACGCTAACTTCACGGACATAGTGTTCACCCCCATTATTTTATTGTAACAACACTTAACATTTAGCCATGAATTTCGACAAGGCAATAATCACTTGAGATCACACAGAACCTGGGTACGAAGAATATATCGGGCCTTCGAATATATGACAATTGAAAGTAAACGTAAAAAACACCAGCAAACCTTAGCTCACGCACCTCAGCCTTCGTGATGGAAATGGCGACGACGGAAATGGCGCACGAAATTGTGAAACGGATGCCGATATATACGGCTTAACTGGTGCTCGTCGCTCTTTAAATGCATTTTACAAATATTTATAATCCACTTTTTGGTAATTGCTTGGTAACATTTGAAAGCTATTTGGACACAAATACATGAAGTATTTCTGAACCTTTCTACCTAAGCCTAGTATTTCTACTGGGACAGTTATTATGATTTTTCCACGTGATTTTCTTCCTGTTATGAGTATGCTTGGAAGGCAAATAAGACATTTTTTAATCCACTTTCAGCCAATTAAATGGCCTAGTTATAAAGAGATTTAAATGAGATTTTTTAAAACTGGCCTTATATCTATGCCTGTGGTATTGCTAGACTTAGGTATTGCATCAGCGTGATTTGTTTTGTACAATGGTGATTACGTCTGGAGAAGTCATCACTTGGAATGCAGATTGGTATATTTTGAAGTCTACATTCTGGGAAAAGCATGACATTTTTGGAATCACTAGGGATTTTTGAGTTCAGCAATATCCATGAATCTATCTACGAAGATGTGTATTTTGTCAGGATTCTGGGATGCTTCTCAGTAGCACACAGGTGACTGGTGTATACCTTAATTTCAAGAAGGAAGTACTGAATAAAATGGGTAAATGTTTTTGTATATGAAAGCGCAAAATAAAGCTTGTCACGACGTTTGATGAAAATCTGTACAGCAATAATTGAATACAAATATTAAAAATCGGTTGGCGAAACGTGAACCCATAGGGCCCATGTTGAAGGAAATTCTCTGCGCTACCTAGTATTTTATCTCCATCCATCATCCATTTGCGAAATATAAATTTTGCGAAGATGCAGTGTACAGATACAAATTATGTCACTTATTAAGAATGACTTAAGACTGACTGACTGAAAGAGGGGTTTTGGGGGAAATGACTCACAATTGTATGCGCAACACTGAACACCTAGCTTCCCTAGAAAACACCATCTAGAAAACCTTGTTATAGTCGTTCTTGAACAATTATTTGTTCAACATCAACTCCCTTCACATGTGTTGTTCTTCCGCCAAATCAGCGTGTAAGTCTTACATAATTTATATTATTTCAGGCGACCGGACAGGCGAGCCAGCGGGTGAATCTCGCAACTCGTGCCTTCTCGAGCACAGTCGCCCACGCCATGACCACCTACCTGCCTCATCGGGCAGTGCAGGCGCAAGCTGTGCAGGTGGTAGACGCCTGGTTCGACGTGCTCAACAGCCGATCGGCGTACGACGCTAAGCTCGAGCGCTACGGCTACGGCGTTAACGCTGCCTCGAAAGCTCGCCAGGACTCAGCTCTGGCCGGCATGGATCCTCTCATACGGGGAGCGCGCAAGGCCACGGCGAAACATCCGTCCGGGCGGGGGACGCTCCTGCCGTTCCAGCACGGGATCATCCGTAGTATCGCCTCCCTGCGTGGGATGTACGACGACGTCAAGGCATCCTGTCCCAGGGTCGAGTACGTGATGACATGTCACGTAAACCAGGACTGCGTAGAAAACGCGTTCTCTCAACTGCGGAGCATGTGTGGCTCGAACACCACCCCCGACGCCGTGGAGGCTCGGGTGCGCCTCCGCATCATGCTGATGGCGCCCTCGCCGCTGGCTGCGGTACAAAGTCGCGGACGCCCGGTGGAAATCGAAGAAGACACCGACTTCTTGAGCACCTGTGCGGAGCCGCTTCAGCCTGACAACCTCACCAACCCTTCGAAGCCCTTCGAAGGGCTGGACGTTGAGATAACTTACTTGGGAGCGCGTAATCTGGGCCATTTTTCTCTTTAGAGGTCCGAATGTGTTTGCTAATAGCATTTGCTTTACAAAACTGTCGTACCAAAACTGAAGAAAAAAAATGAAATCAGTCTGAACCAAATATCTTTTAACTTCTAGATATATAACTCCATTCGTATTGCTGGCAACGAACTAATAATGGCTGAACTGACGACAGTCACTGGATAGAGCATGCAGCCTGTGGAGACATACGAACGGTACCAATGAGCGCCGTGAATGTATTAGATAATCCATCGGGTACAACATAATCATACACATGGTACAATAATGTGGTGATTTTCAGGCGAAAGAGTTTTTCGGAACATTGCATAGTTTTCACTTCTGCTATGTATTGTATTAAGAATAATTATTGTTAGGCGTTAGTTAACGAGCAAGCAATACTGAATGCAGGCGTATAATTGATTCATTCTCTCGTTTCAGCTTCAAGATCCAGCGGACGTCGAGGCTGCTGAGCAGCACAAGCAGTGGGAGCTGGCGTACCAGGCAGCCATGGACCAGCCGCCACTGCCTGCAGCGGTCGTCGATGGCGACGGCCCACTGCCTGACGGAGCAGCAGCAGCTGCCGCTGCCGTGCCCGCAACAGCTGACCTCGGAGTTCAGCGGGAGGCCCTGGCGTTTGTCGGGGGTTACGTGGCCTCCAAGTGTCGGCACATCTCGTCAGCGTCGGACTCTGCATCCGTACCGAGCCGCTGGTTGCAGACCATCAGCCGGGGCAGCCTATACGTCCCGAGCGCCTGGTGGATGGAGGTGGTAGAGGATTTCGAGAGAAGGTTTTGCGTGGTGATGGGGCCGACCGCTGACCAGGCGCCAGACATTTTAAAACGCCTGATAGCCTGCGTTCGGACCAAGGCACCGGAGCTGGACGAGCGCATCGCCAGGAAGCTCGCCAGCACGCGGCTACACCTCCGGCTCAGATGGCTCAACGGCGCCCGAGCTGGGGCGCAGGCCGAGCGATGGAAGACAAAGAAAGTAAAACAGCACGCCAGAAGCTCAAAATAGGCAGGCAGGCAGGCAAAATAGGCAGGCAAAATAGACATTAATTTCCCCTGGGTTGTTGCGAGAAGTGTTGAGTCGTGTTCTGCTTCGTCATTTTCGTACCGACATATTTTTTTTCTTCAACTAACGTCGCTGTGGTATATTTTTCAATGTGTTTGTACGGCGGTGATACTTTGGGACTTATTGCAGGCGCACATGCCATCGCTGTTTCACTGTTGGATATATGTTGCCAGCTTGCACCGGGACAGAGTTAAGATGTTAAAAAGACAAATGTATTTCAAATTCGTTGTGACCCGATAGGCACAAGTAACTAGTAAAGGCGCCCTACTTATCTTAGCAAAGTATGTATCGTTCTCCAGCTAATCTACAAGTCGCAGGTCCCGACGGCCTCCGCATGGACCCCGTGCTGAGGCTGCGTGACCGGACCAGCTGTTCAGTGCGCGGGGTATGTGAGACGACTGCCTGCGTCGTGGGCCGCCGGCCAATCCGGTTGTCTCTCATAGCGCAGGCGCCGCAGACATTCATCTTAAACGCCTTCCAGAATATCGTGCCCAATAGTGTTTGGTATGTTGTACATATACGTGCGTATGTACTATGTACGTACTGCGCGCGGGATGCACCGGTATTGTCGAAACATTTTGTTTTATAAATTTAGTCCGCATGTTTTGATGGGATGGATTGCCGCTGCTAGCATTTAGCATTCGCAGTGCTGTGAGACTGCCGATAGGCCTGCGTGTCTGAGCCTAAGTCGCCTGTTTCCCCACCTGTTCTTGTTGCATGCCATATTTGCAGAAGCCAATACAAGTGTGACATCCTCATAATAGGAATCCATTGGGTGTTAATATCGCCTACAGCGGGCGTGTATGGCAATGTCCGCCATTGCGGTTGTGGACAGTACGGTTGGTCAATCGTATACAATGCATATTTACCGTGTGTTCTGGCCGCACATTCCCGCGGGGATTCCAGGGAATCCCGGGGAAAGCTCGCCTGAGATTGACTGGCCGTGCCGGAATCCCCGCATTCCCCAGGGAATCCGAGGATTTCGGCACGGCCAGAACACGGCCGTAGTATTTTGATAGTGGGAATGCTACGAAAAGAACTGCTGCTGAGGGCCATTTCGGCGCCCTCGCGGCCCATGGAACGCCGAAGGCGGCCAATGGGCCGTCCTCGCTGGCCTCTAAACCGGCGGACATGGTCCCCTGGGCCGTTCTCGGGCTTCCTTGAACACTGGACGGGGTCTCTGGAACACTCTCAGAAACCCTGGACCATTGGATGACGGTCCCTGGGCCTCCCTCGACACTCTCGCCTCCTTTGCCAACCAACGAACCGCCAGGTCGGAGCGCAATGATCGCTGGAGGGGCCCTAGGACATCAGCTGGCCATCAGAGCTGCCTGACGGGGCTCTGGGCCGCCCTTAGACCCCTGCACCGGCGGATGGGTGCCCTTGGGCTGTCCTTATACTCTCTAGACCTCCGGAGGGATCCCCTGGGTTGTTCCTGGACGTTCTCCCCTGGGCCTTCCACGGTGGAACCCTGGACTGCCAAAGAGGGCCCCTGGGTCGTTCTGGTCCCCCGGATGAAAGACACCTGACCGTCGTAGGGCCCCTGGATCGCTGGGGGAGGGGGGGGGGCGGCAGGGGCGTAGCTTCTCCAGACATGTTAGGGGGGGGGGGCTGAGCAGGAAAACAATAGCTTAAAGTACCATCAAAATTCACAAAATACATATTTCTCCCCGGATTTGACCCACTTCGTGTCCAAGTTGGAGGGAGGGGGGGGCTGAAGCCTGAAGCCCCCTCAACTGAATAGGAAACTACACCCCTGCTGGGGGTCCCCTGGCCAGTTCGAGGGTCCTCTGGCTATCACCGGGCCCCTCGGATTGCCGAAGGGCCTGTGACCCGCCCGTGCGGGCCCCCTGAAGTCTGGGCGCCAGACAGGGCCATGGACCACCCTTCGTGTGGCTCAGGGGTCCTCGACTCGCTGAGGGGAAGAGGTGACACGGGCCCCTATGCCCCCCTTGTGTGCGCCCCTGTTGGTATTGCAAGTAATTGTCACCCCTTGGTCCGTTCTGTGCTCGCCGTAGAATACTTCACTAAGCTATGCCGGCCGGGCCAATTGGGGAAACGAAAACCAGTGACGTCATCCGGCCAAGGTTACTAATGTAAACAAATCGCCTGATGATTTTACCTTCTATATATGGCCTTGATTTTATCTACCGTGCTATTATATGTATATCCACTGTGCCATTACCCTGGTGTGAAGCGGCCCCCTCCGAAGTTAGTTGGCAGCACTATAGCTCTTGGGCGTGAATTTCCTACTAGCCCATAGAGTTCACGTGTTAAATGACCCAACTTTGGGAAGCTGTATCTCGAGTTCTATTCAGCCGATTTGCCTGCAGCTAGTCTGAAAAGAAAGATCCTTCAAATATCTCGCGATGATTCCTCTACCATTTTTCACATAACCCAGCCGAATTCTTAGGGCGTGAGGGGTAAAGATTTGACTGCACTCTGTGCCGGTCTGGCCAGTTTCTGGCGACGCTGGTGCGCCGGCGGCAATAGCTCAGTCGATAGCGCATCAGACTACGGATACGAAGGTGGTGGGTTCGAATCCCGCTCGGGAAGGGTGATTTAGCGCAGGAATGATGTTATATTATTTTTGATGGTTGATAACTATGTTTTTATCGACAAAATAAACTGTTTAAAATGTTTTGTCGAAATTAACTTGATTTAAACCATCTTCTCCGGCTTGATATTGAGTAATTCCGCGATGATAACTTGTTAATAGGTAATTGTCGTATTTATCCTTCTCGTTTGTCGTTTCATATCGCGACCTGCTATTGTGACAAGCTGTAAGTACTAAGTAGTAGCGTGTATGAGTGAATACAATATGAATATATTTGTGAAATGCCTCTTTCCAGCTTTTACACTGATTGATAGACTTATTAAAACGTAAGTAAAGCAAAACATACACATTGATTACAACATATACTCGTTCGAAGATTGTTAAACAACATTTAACTGACAACTGGTTTTCCCGATACTTTCGAGCTTTTTCTTCGTTTCTCCGACTTCACATCCTGTCTTTTACGAAAACTGACAACCAAGCCATTGAAAGAAAAGTTACTCCAATAAATCATTATTGAAAGCACTGTAGCAGGAATAATACAACAGCATTGTAGGAGCTACAGTGGCACAATTGATGCAAAAGACAAGATGACGCACGTACGAGATAACTTGTTCCTACATGGATTACCAGAGACTGAAGCCCGATTCAAGAAGATCTCTCCACATAATTCAATGACGGATATCCAAGCAATGACGGATATCCAAGCAGCCCTCACAACAAATGCAACAATGGATCTTAGATACCAGTGGATCTCTGGGTGAAATTAAGCGACAGATATCGGATTACACATGATGCCGTGATAAGCATACCACAACATACAATCAGTGGTGGATCTAGGATTCCAGCAGATCTCACGACAATATGCAACTGAATATCTCGGATGCCATATCTTTGGGTTAAATCTAGCAACAGATTTCGAATCACACAGTATCCTGTTATACACACACCAG
Source organism: Chirona hameri (assembly GCA_036785665.1). NCBI lineage: Eukaryota > Metazoa > Arthropoda > Thecostraca > Balanomorpha > Balanidae > Chirona > Chirona hameri. The sequence goes on from JAXIVJ010010009.1 coordinate 14,534, forward strand.
AACAACGGAAGTAACATGCACCTCAGGCCTCAGCAGACTTACGGTACAAAATAAAACAGCCATCTCGATTCTGCCAGTACCTGAGAAGTTGACAACAAAACGACATGAACAAAACAAGAGAAAAACATGCCATGAGTGAATGAGCACAACTGTCCAGTCTATTCACTACAGCCTATACACTAGTTTCCACTGTGCGTGGTGCCAGCACTTCCACGCTCCTCACCGTGCCCGAGACTCGGCGCGTCGGGCCCTGTTGATGTTGCCCATCCTGATAAATGTCCGGACGCGGGCGAAGGAGGCGCGAATCTTGGGATGGACGCGTGGAAACTTGTCCTGGAGCACCACGACAAAGTCCTTGATGACACGGACCTTCGGCTTAAGCCACCGGGCTCCAGAGCGTGGTGGGCACAGACAACCGCCTCCACCTCCTTGAAGGTGTTGTAGAATATATCCGTGGGCACCGTCAGGCCGCCGATACTGACCACCCTGGTCCACAGGGCCTGCAGAGGCACCGACTCGGCCGAGGCGGATGGTACACAGAGGGAGCGGTCGACGGGCCTCTTTCTCGCGATGTAGCCGGCGACGTAGGCCATGGCGCTCTCTGTCGCGGACACACCGGTGACCGTGTCCCGCGCGGCCGACGACGCAGCAGGGCGGCATGCTGCTGACTGGGACGCCTCCGCCTGGTGAAGCAGGTCAGCCACATACCTCAGGTCGTCCATGTCCTCCCCGTTATCGCCGTCTGTTTTCGCTGTCGTCACCTCCTCCACCGGTCCGGTGAACTCCAGCAGGTCTGCCGTCAGTTCGGAGGTGCTGGTTGCCTCCACCTCCAGCACCTGATCCAGCTGCTCCTCCAGATCACCAGTCTCCGGCTCTGCCGCCTGATCACCGTCTCTGCAGACGGGACTTACGCCTCGCTGCATGACGAGCAGGAGGGTGAGCAGGCGAATCCTTGCCCTCGCTTCAGTCGGTGTGGGGATCTGGTTGGAGCCTCCCGGGCCTCTCACCATGCCGAACAACCCTTCCAGCCTGTCCTGCGTGAGCCGGCGAGTCAGGACGAACACATCACCGAACTCTGCATGGAGGTCCCTGAACAGACCACGCAACGACCGGATGCTGATGACCATCCCTCTCTGGAACGGGTACATGCACCGTGCGGTACTGACACGCATCAGCGTGGCCTCCGTCACAGCGGCGGAGATAGCCCTCTCTGGTTCATCGCTGCCACGGTAGCCTCTCCGTCTCCGCAGATCTTGTGTGTCGCCTGGGTAGCTGGCGTTGAGGACATCCGTCGCTTCGTCCACGACACGAAGGAACCTCGCCTCCTCTTCTTTGCCCGCGATGTGCCGCTGCAAGACGCTGGCAGTCGAGGCGCTCAGGAGTTGGAGACACGGACCATGCCGGTGACCTATAAAAATAATAATTAGACACCAATAGAGATGTGAATGGTGTCTTCAGGCCACAGGATCCCACTGGCAGACGCTGAGTGGAGCCCAGAAGGAACTTGTGACAAGTTATATATATATATACATTATTGGTCACGCCAATATTGAGGTCATCACACTGCAGACTGGTTATTGAATATTGATTCAACCTTTTTTGGAACTATTCAACCACAATTCATTTTGGAACCTGAATGATTCAATCACCGCTCGATTCATGGATACACATTTGATAATTGCTTCTTTCCGATTCAAAGAATCAAAAACATATTTTAATCGATTCACGCTTGATTCAACATTTAAATGTATGTTGTATTTACGTCAAAGCAATACAAATGGAAACATACACATAAATGATCATTAAAACATTGTTACAGCAATCATATTTCAGTATAAATGAATGTAGCCACTGGGACTACATTGTATTTGCACAATTTACCATGTGTACTTGAATCGTTAAGTCTTTAAATCTTGTTATTCAATCAGCCTTGATTACATGCAGGGTTTGATTCAATCACGATTCACGATTCATGAATATAAAGATCTGGTGGTGAAACAATTTGGTTTTATTCAAGGAATTTGTATTCAACGATTCCAATTGATTCAGTCAGTCAAATCAATAACCATTCTGCATCACAGGCCAGGCTTGTGCTTCATTCCGGTGGAATTGAATCCGATTCCGGAATCGATTCCGTTTGTACTGGATTCGGATTCGGATTCGATTCCGTTGACATCTGAGTGTAATGGGAATCAGTTGGAATCAATCATTTTTTTAAAGAAAACGATGGAATCGGCATCAATGGGTCATTTCAAGCGATTCCTTTTTATTTTCGTTTAAATCGTCCTCACCATGAAATTAAGTTTTCTTAAAGGGAAATAATGACCTTTTTCCACTAAAATGGAGTTAGCACTTGAAATCGCCAGACGAGATCAAAATATATTGTAAATTCATCACATTTTGCATGAAAACTTCCCTACCGAAAGATATTTCAAGTTAAAGTTGATAAGCGTTCCACACTTTTAACGACCGGTACTTGCACTATTTCTGACCTTTTGTCAAGTACTTTTGGTCCTCATCAAACTGCGGGCTTTTCCCGTATTGTTTTTTTACGCAATGGAGTGGAAAATATATTGTGCGTTCTGCTTGTTGTGATTATATGCTCGGCGATCTTCTAAAACTAACAGCGATTGGAAAAAGTGGTAATAAAATCGGAAGCTCATCGATGCACATCAACGCGGCATAGTTAGTGGTTGCTACCCTTAATTTTTGAAAATCGATTCATTTGTTTTCAACATTAGGAGTTGTGTATAGTTTGTCTGTGGCTGTATATAACACTATGCTTTATTTTATTATGAAAAATTATAATTTTTTCCAAAAAAACTAACGAACAATAACACAAAACTGGCAATTAAATCAGAAGCTCATCGATGCACATCGACGGCGACCTATTTAGCGTCGGCGATTTGTTTACAAAGTCATTGTCATGCTTCTCGGCGCACTTAACCATCTCGGCGCACTTGGCGAGTTGTTCCTGATTAGTATACCCAAGTCCCGTAGCAGGCTTTGTTAATGACGTCACTGGTGCCATTCTTGTGTAGCATTGCAAAATATATCTGATTTCGAGTTGAAAGCTAATTAAAGACTTATTCAAATTATTGTTTTTAAGTTTGAATTTTCTTGTTTATCATTATTAAAGGTATTTTATCACTGTATTTCATAGTAGTTGACACTTCAGAAACTTGTGACGTAATAATATTGTATCCAATATGCATTTCCCTCACCTTTTGCTATTGTGGCGCAGTGCCGAGTGCTTTGCGAATACTAGCTTGCCTGGGGTTCAATTCATTCCGCTCTTATTTTATTCGAGTTGGTATAGTTTGCATGTTGTTGTTATTCATGACTTATACTGATAGTCAGTCGTGCATCACGGATGCTTCACGGATTGCTTCACGGATCAGAGCGCTGCTCGAACGCACGCTAGTAGCGCTTTCGTTCTCCATGGCAACCAGGCGTGAGCCAATGAAAAGCCAGAACGTATTCCCTTTCTGGCTTTTGATTGGCTGACGCCTGGTTGCCATGGAGAACGAAAGCGCTACTAGCGGGTGTCCGAGCAGCGCTCAGTTTGATCGGAAATGTCACAGAGCCTCCACAAATGCCGCACTCGATGTTAACAATGGTAGGGAAGGACGAATTTGTCAATGACCTTCATGAAGTACACAAGGTACTTGTTTTGTATTTTTTCCAAACTTACAACTTTGAATTTGGGAATAATTGTATTTAATTCTTAAATTAAAATAAAATAATTTTAAAAACATAACGGTAGCCTAAGAAATTGTTGCTAACAAAATCAAACGGTCATTATTTCCCTTTAAAGGGAAATAATGACCTTTTGATTTTGTTAGCAACAATTTATTAGGCTACCGCTATGGTTTTAAAATTATTTTATTTAAATTTAAGAATTAAATAAAATTATTCCCAAATTCGAAGTTGTAAGTTTGGGAAAAATACAAAACAAGTACCTAGTGTACTTCATGAAGGTCATTGACAAATTCGCCCTTCCCTACCATTGTTTACATCGATTGCGGCATTTTTGGAGGCTCTGTGACATTTCCGATCAAACTGATCGCTGCTCGGACACACGCTAGTAGCGCTTTCGTTCTCCATGGCAACCAGGCGTCAGCCAATCAAAAGCCAGAAAGGGAATACGTTCTGGCTTTTCATTGGCTCACGCCTGGTTGCCATGGAGAACGAAAGCGCTACTAGCAACAACTCGCCACAATGGTTAAGTGCGCCGAGAAGCATGACAATGCTTTGTAAACAAATCGCCGACGCTAAATAGGTCGCCGTCGATGTGCATCGATGAGCTTCAGATTTAATTGCCAGTTTTGTGTTATTGTTTGTTAGTTTTTTGGGGATTTTTTTTTATTTTTCATGATAATATAAAGCATAGTGTTATATACAGCCACAGACAAATTATACAATACTCCTAATGTTGAAAACAAATGAATTTATTTTCAAAAATTGAGGGTCGCAACCACTAACTATGCCGCCGTTGATGTGCATCGATGAGCTTCCGATTTTATTGTCACTTTTTCCAATCGCTGTTAGTTTTAGAAGATCGCCGGGCATATAATCACAACAAGCAGAACGCAAAATATATTTTCCACTCCATTGCGTAAAAAAACAATACGGGAAAAGCCCGCAGTTTGATGAGGATCAAAAGTACTTTCAAGTACCGGTCGTTAAAAGTGTGGAACGCTTATCAACTTTAACTTGAAATATCTTTCGGTAGGAAAGTTTTCATGCAAAATGTGATGAATTTACAATATATTTTGGTCTCGTCTGGCGATTTCAAGTGCTAACTCCATTTTTGTGGAAAAAGGTCATTATTTTCCTTTAAAGGTCTTCAAGGTCTTAGAGCATGCATAGCTAAAGCAAAGGTTGGTGACGATATGCAACCTAATGAGGGTAAATAGATATGCCCAGTCCAGTCATTCTGCTTATTTAGGTGGAGAGTGGAGACATACAATAATGTTCACTTACACCAATTATGTCTTTTGTCCCGAACATTCTCATATGTTTAAATATAAATACATCCATTTCCCTGTGCATCATATTGCAAAACATCATTCATGAATCACCATGTCATACCATTACCATGTCATACCAGGTGACATCATACTCCTGCTAACAAGCGCCATCTCTGCTGCTGCGACAAAGTAGGTGCAGTACAAGTGTTTTGTCAGCAGGCACAGCAATTGGCACATGCAGCAGTGGCACAGTTGAAGGCAGGCTTGTAAACAAAGCAGAGCGCTTGTTCCGGGTTGAAAGCAGAAAACTCTGCCATGGCTATCACAATCACTTTGCTGTATGATTATCTTTTTGGTCTTTGTGCACATGCATTAGAATATGTCCTTTCAGCGGCAAATATGTGAAGCTCGTCTTTTCAGCGGCAAATCTGTGAAGCTCTTTGAAGCAGGATTCCAAGAAATGTTCAGAGCAATTCCTAGGGTCTTTAACCTCTTCCCTTGCTGCATCTTGTCGAATTAATTGCCACCAAAGATCGGCCACTTTGGGATCACGAGGAAGACGGTGGTAGCCACTAGCCAGTCCCCAAATGATTTGAATTACCCTTCTCCGTACTATTGGTACAGCCAGGCACAACACAGTAGGGCATAGCCGGGTAAAAAAAAACGTGAATTGCAAATGGAACAGATCAAGCTCTACCCGACAACTTAACAGTTAATTTTTTTTACAGCGCCTTACGTACCTACAGTCTACAGAAGCTAGCGACAAATATGAATAATCTATAATGCATTTCGATTATTTCGTTTACTCTAAGAGCTTTCGTAATACCTGCGCGGCTTTCGCTCCTGGGTAAAGCTACCACATATATAGATGGAACTAAAAAAAACTAGTATATAGTAGTGAATCTAGTACTTTTCTAGTATTATCTTAAATAAATCATACTAAAATCCGTTCCACCCGTCCTCTATCACCCCACGGGGGCGCCAACCTCTGACGTCACGCGCAAATTCCAATCAGCTGTTGTAGGGTTAAACTATTTATCGGATTGAGCGCGCCGCCGCAGTAGAGCTGCAAATTTAGTGGACACCCAGGCCACCGAGTGGCGGTATTTAACGACCTGAGTACTATTGTTGATTATAATAGCTAAAGAAGCATTATTCAAGCTATGTTGTTAAATTAATTTATTTGGCTTGGCATTTCTTTCTGTGAAAAGAAAAGTCAACAACAACAACAGTTCGCTGATGCAACCAGTTAGCAAACAACTTCTTACCAAAATAAATACTGTTTATTATATAGTATTTATTTATCTCATGAGTCATGTCATACTCATGAGTCATGTCATACTCATGAGTCATGCCATACTCACGAGTCACGTCATACTCATGAGTCATGTCATACTCATGAGTCATGCTCATGAGCAGACATGTGCATGGATCTCAAAGTAGGATCTGTGATCCCAGAGGATCTGTCGACAAAACGCAATGTTGGATCTATGATCCCATTAGATCCCACGACAAAATACAACAGTGGATCTGGGATCCCAGTGGATCCCTCGATTAAATTTGGCAACGGATCTAGGATCCCACAGGATCCCATGATAAACAATGGAAATGGATCTCTGTTCCTAACGGATCTCGGATCAGACATATATTAAGCCATAATTATAGTATTTCTCGACAAAATATATCTAAATGCATACACCCATGCCAGTTTCATTTACAACGAATTGAAAGTACTGACAATTACTTAAAATATGGGTTATACAAATACACTTCTGTATAATGGCGGATCTGGGATCCCAGCGGATCCCAATGTAATATGGTGCCTGCGATCTCGGATCCCGGCGGATCTGTCGACCAATGTTGAAGGCGGATCTATGATCCCAGTGGATCAATCGACAAATTGTGAGGGTGGATCTATGATCCCAGTGGATCCGGGATCCAGATCCCAGAGATCAGATCCCGGGATCCGTTTTCGGGATCCGAGCACATGTCTGCTCATGAGTATGCACGCACGGATTATATGAAACCGTCCTTGCTTTCGAGTCTGTAGTCTCTATTCATATTTAGTCCCTTTTACCTTTTACGAAATTATTTTGATACTTTCGTTGCAATACATATCAAAGCAGGAATGCGGAATAAGCGGAATAAGTGAATAAGTGGAATGTCCAGCCACTGTACCTAAAATTTTGTTTAAGTTTGACATCTGAATGGGCCCGAATTACTGCGACGAAAGTCCTATTCCACCCGCAGTCCCCGAACAGTCTTCATAATTAGATTACACCTTTTGCAATATTCTCATCAGAGGTGCAAAAACCTGCGTACTCGCGTACCAGGGTACGTGACAGTATATGAATAATACCAGCAAGCGTGAACAGCGATTCCAAAAGAGCTCCAGGCGTTTTAGTCTATTGGTAGAAAGAAAAGTATCCAACACTGCAATACATTTGGTGACCAGGGCTAGAAAATGAACTGGAAGTGTAAAAATCAGATATTTAGACTTAACCGAAAAACTGCATGTCTAACAGATGTTTCTCCACGAAAGTGGTAGCTCTAAAATGTCACACGGACTCCAGCATTCACATAGTGTGCTGTTTTCGAAAAGCTCGTCGTTGATTGGCCAGTTAGAAAGACTATTATCATAAGCTGCTAACTAAACACACTTCTTTGTTTACGTGCCCCATTATTTGTAGTCTGAAGACCCCCGTGCAGAAACTCGCGTACTTTTGTGGCACACCACGTTAAAGCTCCACCCGAGTACGCGTACTCTGGAACGTGTGCCTTTTTTGGAAGCGTTCTTCAGTGTTCGTGTTCATGCCCGTTGATGAGGTCTGTGTGACACACTTGAGATGGTGCTGTGGTCTTGTAGTCTTGGGCGGTCGGGCGCAGTCAGCTTTGTGAGTGTTTTTATATACCGTGGTCTTGGGAAAAAGGCTATGTAGCCTGCAACTGCAGTGAATATTCTATTGCCTTGATTGAGATGCTTCCGTCAAGACAAAAAGTGTTATGTGGCTATGCAGGCTGTAACTATAATGGCCAGAACCGTTCATACAAGCGCCACAACAGGCTCGTCCACGGAGGCCAGCCTGTGAGGCTAAGAAATGACGCATTTGACACTGGCGGGCACTGGTGCAGCTGGGTGGAAAATGGTGAGTAGGTATGGGTGTATTTGGTATCTGAAAAATATTATCCCTGGGATAATCATGTAATTCATGGGCTTATAGAACTGTAGAAAATGTTAAATGATCTAGGATGATTATCCAACATATTTCAGAACCACAACACACTGTTTGGGGGGCTATTTAAGACCTCAACCACGGCTTTTTAGAGGACAATTTTTTATCAAAAACGGATTTAAAACAGTATAACAGCAACAAGGAACTGTTATAAACGTGGCTATAATTAAGCGGTTCACTGCACAAATAATAGATGCTTCCCACTAATTTAGGTGTCATTTGATAGACAATATCCTAAATAGTATATATGCATGCACCCATCACAATCTAACAACAATAAACATTTAAAATCAAAATATTTAAGAAACTCACTGGAGCGTCTGACTTCCGATGACAACACTTGGTTGTTTATCATACTCAAGGTTCGGAAGTCAGCTTTTTATCTCGGATGGTGATTGGCGAGCTTATACAAATGACGTAACAAGTGCTGATTGGTGCAGAATCATTCCACACATACTAAGAGGTAGCAATATATGGAGAAAACAGGAGTTAACGTATTCTGCCAAAGGCAGACAGGATATATTTTAGGCAAGGGTAAAAACAAATTTGTTAGGTTAAGTGTTGTGTTTTTGGCTTCAGGCCTAAGCCTAAAGCACATTACTTAACCTAACAAATTTGCTTTTACCCTTGCCTGAAATATATTCCTGTGAAACAATCGCACAAACCCTGTGACGATTATCAGTAGGTTACCCCGCAACGATTATCAGTAGGTTAGGTTAGGTTAGGTTTGACACCAATGATGTCATAAAGGATACAATTCACATTGCCGCAATTTGTTTACATTCATTCAGGGCCATTTATTCTCAGTTGTCAGTTGCACCGGAAACGTGCTGATCTGCGTCAGAATCTCCGGTGACTTTTGAAAATGATATTGTTTTTAATATTTCTAGGTTTTATGTTATGCTGTGTGAATGCATACATACTATTTAGGAAATGATCTATCAAATAACATCTATATTAACAGGAATTAGTAACAAAAAATAGGTGAGGTGAATCGCTTGATTCCCGCCCATGGTTAGTCACCTGCGTAGCAATTGCATAAAATTGTTCCATTGAGGGGTCAAACAAACTGGATAGTTTTACATTGCAAGGGAGAATCTCTGGCGCATGGTCGCTTGGAGTGGATATATTCCTTTCCTATCCAGTCTGCAAAGTAGGGTGCTTCTTGACAAAATTCCATTGGTGCACATGATATTTATGCACATTATTCAGATTTTTAATGCGCAGAATGCTACTTTCCTGTGCACGCTACATGTGCGCACCCTCCGATATGCGCACCACTGGGACCGCGGGGTTGACTATTACGGTGTAAAACAAACAATGTTATAAGCAACCTGCTAGGTGTGCCACATTTGTCGCAAAAACGTCGTAATTGTCTCATCTTTGGCTTCCATTTTTTTCCTATCGAAGGAAGCAAAACAATTGTAATTTTTGGCAATGAAAAGTACTGTAACTGTATTTTTTTTTTAAAACAAAAATGCACATTTTCCCCCATTTTTTTCTCACAAATATATGGGTTTTGTTTAGTGGCCATTTGGAAGATCAAATGAAATTGTAATGCAGTATTTAATAAACCATGCTATCACAAGTTTTCCGGAGGTGAGCTATTTCCTTTAAGTTCAGGAAGTGGTGAATGTAACAATCACTCCAGTGTCTGATTTCATCAATAGGTCCTTTTATATCATGTTATCATCATATGTTACCATATTTCATGTATTTTGATTCTTCTAGTGTAGCACCTCATTTTTACAATAATTTTACATATCAACTTTCAACAATTACTTTTAACACAAAGGGGTATTCATATTGGGGTTGATAATTGTATTAAACCACATTGACATGGACTGAAATAAACAAAGCTCCTGTATTTGTTTTCACAGGAATTGTTCAAGACGCTGCACGTGATGTTCTTAATACAACTTCCCAAATTCCCTATTGATTCATCCAGACGCAAACTTCCCAGTGTTGTCCTGATCCCTATACTGATGTGCCCTCGCTTCCGCTCGTACAGCTTCCGCATCCTCCGCGGCTGGGCGCCCAGCCGCCGCGTCTTCCTTGGCGAAGCTGCAAGCCGCCGCGTCTTCTGAGAGGCGCCCAGTCGCCGCGTCTTCCGCGGCGAAGCTGCAAGCCGCCGCGTCTTCTGAGAGGCGCCCAGTCGCCGCGTCTTCCGCGGCGAAGCGGCCAGCCGCCGCGTCTTCTGAGAGGCGCCCAGTCGCCGCGTGCTTCGCGGCGGAGCTGCAAGCCGCCGCGTCCTCTCCTGAGAGGCGCCCAGCCGCCGCGTTTTTCGCGGCGACTGAGCATGGTAAGTGGTGTTTACTGGTGTATTTAAAGTGTGTTTGCTGGGTATTTATTGCGTGAATATATGGCTTAAACCCGCATGAAGGGAAACAATACCATCTTTAATTGATATAATTTCATTGCAAGTTAAACGATACTTAGGGTCAGCGGAATTACTTTACTTTACTGTTGGCGGGACTTCGGGAGGCCAAAGGGCTGAAGTACCCGTTCTCGTCGAGCTCAAATGCTCTTTGTTATTGCTCAAGCTTATGTTGGGGTAGACATATCAGAAACGAAATTGAAACATAGTCGTTTCTATTTTGGGATCCGTGTTTTATCGGCCGGGTTTGGCCGCACAAAACAGTTCATGCTCTGATTTCCGACAGATCTGGCGGACGACCCGGACGACCCGGCCGACCCGGACGACCCGGACGACCCGGACGACCCGGACGACCCGGACGACCCGGACGACCCGGCAGCCGGCAGCCGGCTTCTGTCGTCACACCCGGACTCGACTCGGACCCGGGCGCAGCTGCCGCGACAAGGGACGGAGAGCCACCGGACACGGAGCCAGGTGTTTTCTAATAACAATCTCACCATGTTTTCTAATAACAATCTCACCTGTATATTCACGAGCGAAAAAGTAAAAGCTGTCGTGTACCGGTTGCACTAAGCCTGCTATGATTCAGACTTCAGTAAGAAAAGCTCTTGTATTTTGTTCACAGGAATTGTTGAAGACGCTGCACATGATGTTCTTTCTACAACTTTCAAAATTCATCATTGATCCATTCAGACGCAAACTTCCCAGTGTTGTCCTGATCCCTATACTGATGTGCCCTCGCCTCCGCTCGTCCAGCCTCCGCATCTTTAGCTGAGAGGCGCCCAGCCGCAGCGTCTTCCCCGGCGAAGCTGCAAGCCGCCGCGTCTTCTGAGAGGCGCCCAGTCGCCGCGTCTTCCGCGGCGAAGCGGCCTGCCGCCGCGTCTTCTGAGAGGCGCCCAGCCGCAGCGTCTTCCCCGGCGAAGCTGCAAGCCGCCGCGTCTTCTGAGAGGCGCCCAGTCGCCGCGTCTTCCGCGGCGAAGCGGCCAGCCGCCGCGTCTTCTGAGAGACGCCCAGTCGCCGCGTGCTTCGCGGCGGAGCGGCCAGCCGCCGCGTCCTCTCCTGAGAGGCGCCGAGCCGCCGCGTCCTCCGCGGCGACTGAGCGTGGTAAGTGGTGGTCTATTGGTGTGTTGAAAGTGTGTTTGCTGGGTATTTATTGGATGAATATATGGCTCAAACCCGCATGATGGGAAAACAATACCATCTTTAATTGCATATAATTTCATTGCTAGTTAACCCGCGCCGTCCCTGGGGAGGGGGGGGGGGCGTCACGCCCCCCCCCCCCCCCCCCCCGAAGGTTTTCGATGATCACCGCCGACGCGGTGTGTCCGTCGTTCGTGAGATATGTATACATATTCTGTGGAAGGAATTATACAAACATGACGTCCAGCCCTCACTTACCATTTCGATGTGAACCCGCAGTCTGTTACCCTTCGCACTCACGCCGGTGCTGCCCTCTCTTTCCATACTTTCGTGAGTGATGATGCAGGTGGCGCTAATCTCGCTGATCACTCCCAGGGCTGACCTGTTTGCGACTGACGTTCCGTGTTAACGAGCATTGCACAATTCACATATGTGAATTATCCATTAACACGTTATCGTTCAGGTTCCGGATATGTTACGTGATATGTTTCGGGATAGGTAACGTTATTCGTTTTGGCGTAAGACGGCCTCGACCCGAGGCCGGCCGGGGTCCTAACCTACTTTCGGCTCGGTAACCGAGCCCGAAAAGACACCAAAGTTCTCCTAGACTGTAACCGTTTTTTTGCACACGTGTTTAGGCATCTATTGCGCATACTGCATGCAAATTTGGACTGTGGGTCACCAAAGGTCAGGTCTCGAGGTCAGATCACGTGACCCGACCTCAAAAAAAAGTTTTAAGTCGTGCCACAACCATAGGTTTATACTGATCAGTTTCGAACTTTAAGGATATGATAAACATATCATTACCTAAAAGTTGTATATCTCGGATTTGTTTATATCGGTGACCTGAGGTAAGGTTAATTTCGTGAAAACACCATTATAAGTCAATGGGGAAAACTTAAAATCCCTTCTTTTCAGAGAACACCCGTCAGATCAGTCCCATTCTTTCTGCATCATGTCTCCTTAGGCCATTCTTGATGGCCCAGGTGCAAATTTTGATAAGTGGCCCATGTAAAGGTCATTTGAGGTCACCCCAGGTCACCAATAGTTTTTTTTTGTAAATAACTGGATAGAGATGAGATAGAAACGCGAAAATGGCACCAATGTGTTTGTATCATCAATTCACATCGACTCATAAGCAATATGACCCACCATGACCTACTTGGGTCACCATGTGACCTTGACCTGATGTCAAATTTTGAAATTAAGCTTCCAAGGTCATGATGTATATTTTGTTATGCAGTTGCACCTTGACAAGATAAACACAATGGTGTCGAAATAATGGTCCTATCTTTAATAGCGAAACGCAAAAACGTTTTTTTCCGAGACAACAGCCATTTTGACCTTTGATGACCTCTGGAGCCTCAACTATTGACCTGGACTCAAATCTGACGGAAAACGTTACTGGAGCGCGTTTCAAGAGCTATCGATTGTTTTTTTTCTCGGTTTCTTTCTAGCTATCATAGTCCCCGAGATATCAAGGGATTTCTGAATCAAGCTACCTAAAATAAAATAATACCTTTGATGACCTCTGGTGACCTCAATATTGACCTGAGCGAGAAAAAAAAACGGCCGAAGTAGTTTCGAAATGATTTCTGACGAGTTTCGAACGCCGTGTTCCGTTTTGCTCTACGTTTCCTAGAAACCGAGTTAGAGGGGGGTGTCGAAACGCCGCCCCCTACCCCCGGGACGAGCCAGGTGGCGCCGAGCACCGGTACGGCGCGGGTTAAACGTTACGTAGGGTCAGCGGAATTACTTTACTGATAGCGGGGCTTCAGGAGGCCAAAGGCCTGAAGTACCCGTTCTCGTCGAGCTCAAATGATCTTTGTTATTGCTCAAGCTTATGTTGGGGTAGACATATCATAAACGGAATTGAAACATAGTCGTTCCTATTTTGGGATCCATGTTTTATCGGCCGGGTTTGGCCGCACAATGCAGTTCATGCTCTGATTTCCGACAGATCTGGCGGACGACCCGGACGACCCGGCCGACCCGGACGACCCGGACGACCCGGACGACCCGGACGACCCGGACGACCCGGACGACCCGGCTTCTGTCGTCACACCCGGACTCGACTCGGACCCGGGCGCAGCTGCCGCGGCACGGGACGGAGAGCCACCGGCATCAGTTGCCACGGAGGCTTTCGACCATGTGAACCAGAGCCGAGGCTGTGGAGGGGTGTGCTCCGCGTGTGGTGCATCCTGCAGTTCGACAGGATTCTCGCCGGAGGATCGACAGGTCATCCTGAGACTTGAACAGACACTGCAGCAGATGCCACGCACAATCGCTGGTGTGCCCACTGATCAGCTCCGCTTCATGGACGAAGCTCGACGAGTGCTCACACAAATGGCGAAGAGTCATCCAACAGATGGAGATCATCCGACGCCAACTACTTGCAAACCAGAGGTAACTGCCACGCTTTTGCGCTCTGGCAGGAGCATCACAGAGCTTCAGAGGGCGACCGAAGGAGATCTGGCCTGGGATTCATCCGGTAAATATCTCCACTGTAAAGTCTGCGCGCCGGACTTGGACGCTAAAAAGCTGCGGAGTGGCGTCTTTGCGTACAGTGCCACAGCCGGCACATCATTCGAGCCAAGGGAGAAAATGCCTCAACGCTTTAAGTCGCTCAAACTAAACGTCGCTGAACACTTTCGCTCATCAGGGCACAAAGAAGCCAAGAAAGCTCAGCTGGAGAGAGAAACAAGACAGAAGGTGCGGGTTGTGGTGGACAGCTCTGCTGCATCGCATGTCCTGCGAACAACGTACATGGTCCTGAAAAACTCGCTTGGACATCTGATGTTCGAAGACCTCATCGTCCTTCAGCATCTGAACGGTACAACGGTCGGAAATATAAACCATTCCCGGATGATGATGACTACCGCCCGTTCCGCATTCAATGAAGTGATGCTTGAGAAAGTGAAAGAGCAGGTCGGAAGACAGCCATGTGTAGCAGTCCTGGCGGACAACGTGACTGTGGCGCGCCGAACCGTGGACATCACAGCTGTGCTGATGCTGCTGCCTGAGCCAAGCCAGATGAGATATTTCAGAGTTTTGTGGTGGGAGCCCCGATAGTCAAGCAGCATGACGGCGAGGCACTTGCAGCCGAGATTCGGGACTCGCTGGAGAAGGTTGGCGTTATAACTACACGGCAGATTTCCGCCGTCGCGGCGGATGGCCAGTATCACCACAACAGTGTACCAGCGAAGCTGGGCCGCATGTTGGACGGTCCCTCGGACCTGCCGGCTGTGTGGGACCATGCCCACCTCATGAACTTGGCAGAGTCCGACGCCAGGAAAGCCTCCGACTCTGCGTGGGTGCAGGAGACGGTGGACGTGATGACGTCCGTACACAAACGGTTCTCCGTCGGGAAGGGCTGGGAAGACCTCATGACGTGCGGCGACAAGTGCGGCCAGAGAGCTCTTCGACCCAAGCTGTGGTCGGAGACGCGATTTGCGGCCCACGCGGCTCAAGTGATCAGCGTGTTCCGCCACAATCTGCCGCTTCTGTGCACGGTGCTCGAGGACAAGCTGGAAAACGAAACGAGGCAAGCACAGCTGAAGGAAATGGAGAAAGAACTCGCTCATCTGAGAGGTAAGGCATATATATATATATATATATATATATATATATATATATATATATATATATATATATATCGGCAATGTATGGTCATTTTCGCCGTTATCATCCCTCTGATGGTGAAAAATGTACATAACGAGTAAACGCGTCATTTGTATTTCTGTTTGGACCAGGCCGGCCATTTGGTACTTTTTGTTGCTATAGGCAGTACTTTTATGTAGTGGCGTTCTTTCTCTGTTGCAGCTATGAAACAAGCGATTTGTAGGTTACATATTGGGAACCTGGCATAACTAAACATTACTTTGTTTACAGACCTGTCATTCAAGATGCGAGTCCGAGCGTTGGAGGACATCTACTCGGTGCTCGCAACTTACAGCAAGACCGTCCAAAGCACCCGGGCGCTACCATGGGAGCGCCAAGCCGGCCAGAAGAGCGTCACTGTCCTGCTGGAGCGAATGCGGATCGCTCTCGTGGCGCAGTTCAAGACGGCGCCTACGGTCTCAGAACTTCTGGACATCGCAGACAAAGATGAGCAGTGGCCCAGCCTCTTGAAAAACCAAACGCCACCACCAGTGCCCGAGGTAATGTAACACACACACACACACACACACACACACACACACACACACACACACACACACACACACACACACACACACACACACACACACACACACACACACACACACACACACACACACACACACACACACACACACACACACACACACACACACACACACACACACACACACACACACACACACACACACACACACACACACACACACACACACACACACACACACACACACACACACACACACACACACACACACACACACACACACACACACACACACACACACACACACACACACACACACACACACACACACACACACACACACACACACACACACACACACACACACACACACACACACACGCACGCGCACGCGCACGCACACGCACACGCACACGCACACGCACACGCACACGCACACGCACACGCACACGCACGCACACGCACACGCACGCACACGCACGCACACGCACGCACACACACGCACACACACGCACACACACACGCACACACACGCACACACCCAGACACCCAGACACCCAGACACCCAGACACCCAGACACCCAGACACCCAGACACCCAGACACACATCTGGTATGATACGTTAACCCTATTACTGTCTGGGTAAAAATTATACGAATCGGTGGGGGCACATTCGCCTCCCCCCCCCCCCCGATCTCGGTTCCTATAAGAACTAGAATCACGAAATTTGGTTGGTCGCGACTCGGAAGGGCCCATGAGGAACTCCATTTCGTATTTGTGTGACTAGGTCAATAACGTCAAGGTCAAATCAGGTCAACTATGTCGAAATTTCCCATATTAGGACATCACTTCATACATCCGTCATTATCTCTGAAACTATATGATAGGTAGGAAGGAACCGGAAAACACGTTCGAAAGCACTTGAAAAGATCTTATGCTAAGGCACCCTCAGAATTGAGCACAAATCAATACCTGAGGCTACAGAGTTCACCAAAGTTCTAAAAGGGTATTTTTGGCCGAAGTATTTTATTGAGTAACTTTTTACCTAATGAAGTTAGGACAATCATTTTGACACCATCGTGGTGTTTCTCTCGTCAAGACGCTTCGAATCATATTACGTTTCATATGATTAGCTCAATTTCTAAATTTGACCTCAGGGCAAGGTTAAGGTCAAAGTCAATGTGACCAACATAGGTCGTATTACATTTGAGACGACGCTTTAATCGCTATGACGAGACAAGCACATAGGTACCGGTTTCACCTATCTTCATCCTCTCGAGAGTATTGATAAATAAGTTTTGATGACCTTGAATGACCTCACTGATCAAAATGTCACCTTCCTCATCAATAATGCCCTAAATTGACATGATCCTGAAAGATTTAGGTTGATCTAATAGTATAAGAAGGATTTGAATTTTCCCCGTCTGACTTATAGTGGGGGAGGTGACGCAGTTGACCTGACCTCGGGTCACGAAGTATTATGATATCGACTTAAAATTTCTCATGTGGCTTGAATGTTATGTAGTCTCTCGCATATATTTCATTTAAAAAGCTGTATACGAAATCAAGTAAAAAATAGCATTTCACAAAATGTCAATCAAAATTGTTATCCGATACCACCATTTGAAAGCTCATTCAATACTCTAATTGTGCCTTGTTTTGCTTGCATTTTGCTTTTCAAATAAACTACACGAGTGATTAGCCATGTCATGATTTTAGGTAAAAAAGCCCAAATATATCCTCCAAAAACCTGTCCTGGAGCCCCAAAATGCGACTTTTACACCATTCAATGCGCGAGGAATTGATAGGAAAAGTCGCCAAGTTTGGTGATCATTGCTCCGTCTTTTAATGCACAGGACGCGAAAAACAACTTCCGGGGCCAATTCTACCCGAACCCCCACCCCCACTTTTCAGGTGGTGAGTGGGGTGGCACGTATGTAGTGAATCATGCAAGCTACGCTGTATTCATTTTCTTCCCCTGCACGCCTTAATAAATGTGACACATCCACTTCTCCCGACAGGTCGCCAAGGTCGCCCGGTTCTGCTCGGCGCTCAAGGAACGGCTGCAGTTTCGCGAGAGGGGCTGTGACAAGGGTGGAGCACAGAAAGGTACGGCAAACGGCGCCATAGGCGATAACATGGAGGACATCCGCTGTGGACCCGTGTGACAGAAGTTAAGCGTAAGCGCGAGTATGTGACAGTCTGATAGGTTTTTGCACCTCTGATTCTCATTTCTCTCCAAGCACATACTTTAGTTTGGCCTTCGCTGATGCAACCAGTTAGCGTGTCCCTTCCCGGTTAAAAAGGTCCTGTTTTTCCTGCAGAAGTTTCTACCGTCTGGGAATGGTGCAAAGAATTCAGATAATTTCGCCGTTGCCGTATATTTCCATCATGCGTCGGCGAGAGATCATCGACATCATATTTTGTTTTGCCAAAGATACGCACGCCAGTAAAGAAAAGGGACAATACATAACCAGCATAGGAAGTAGGAACATAATCAGAACATACTATTTTATACTGGCATATGCTAACAGTAACATGCCTACTACATATCACGCATTTACATGCCGCATCATCGCCTATTTCAACTATTTGTCACCTATTTAATTTGCCACCTATCCTAATCATCACTTCTATCCTAATAAAACATACGCATATGCGCATACCCACACAAATGACGCAAACGAATATCAACCAAACGAAACGACACGAATGACCGATATCGGTGATAAGTCGCCGATATTCAGACGTTGGAACCGTGAGTGACAAATACATCAGCAGCTTTTACGAAGCATAAATGCACGTGGAAACAGAGTCAATTGCTACATAACAATAAAGGCACATGATGCGTGCCAGCACAAATACAAGCTCAAACATCTCGTCTCCAGCAATGCGCTCACGACAAGTAAAATTCAAGTTTGATAAATCACCGGATGTCAATCTTTTTCAGACAGCATACCTCACCACTATCTGCAGCACGCAATCTATTATTGCGCAAAGACAAACTACATGTCGCATACTACGCTTTGGAGTTTTTGGGCACCTCAACTGCTCGGGTTATTGGCGATAGACTGTGTGTCTTGTAGACGACACAATGCTAGTGGCGGTGGCTGCCAGGGCCATCATCACGCTGTTGCTCCGCATGTGCTGCACCGGGCCGCCGCCGCCGCCGCGGCCTGGTGACGGCCGGACATCGATGGCGGAACGCGCGATCCCATAAGCACGGTACCAGCATTGGGGCCAGCTTGCGGTGGCGCGCGCTCGCGCGGCTCTGGCCGCCGCACGGTGGACCATCTTGGTATTATCTTGTATCTTGGCATTGGCTTGGTGAGCCTCTTGAGCAGATGGTCGGTCTTGGCATCGGGCTGCTTATTGAACACAACGGCCAGCGTCTTGGCAGCGCGCGCCGCCGTCAGCGGGTGCCGCTTCTTCAACGCCAGCTTGGCGAGCATCACGGTGACGATGTCTTGCAGCGGCGCAGCCACGCTGGGCCGGGCGGCGGCCAGTAGCGCCGTCATCTGCGTGTACTGCCACGGCGCCGCGTGGGAGAGCGGCACGCCGTGCCACCGCTCAGCCAGCGTGCTCAGCACGTGATCGCCGTCTCCGTTAAGAAAGAAGACGTCCGCTCCACGATGTCAGTCACCGTGGCCAGCACGCGCTCGGTGGCGGTGGCCTCCTCGCGGCTGACGCACACCTGCCGCACCAGTGGCAGGGCGGCGCGCGCCGCCTCCAGCCCGGTCACGCCGGCCGCCAGCTGCCGCTCAGCCTAGTTCTCCGGCGACACCGCACCTCTGTTGAGCTGGGTCAGCAGCGGCTGCACCAGAGCCGTCACCACGGCATTGGTGTGCTGGTCGGTGGCGGCCCCGATACAGGTGAGCGCCGCCGCCCGGACCGCGGCGTCCTCAGTCGTGTCCAGACCGGCCAGGTGCTCCGCCAGTGGTCCGCCTCCGCCTCGCCCACCAGCCAGGGGCAGGAGCTGAGCACGGAGAGCGCGGCCGTTTGCAGAGGCCGGTCTCCGCCGGCCACCTCGGCCAGCAGCACGGCAGCCAGCCGCGGCCGCAGCGGCTCCACAGCCGGCGACTCGTCCGCGCCGCCGTCCGCCAGCAGCCGGCCATGCGCGCTCAGCGTCTCCAGCCGCTCGGCGGCCGAGTCTCCGCGCCGGCCTCCAGCTGGCCAAGTAGGGCCGGCACCGCCTCACCCAGCACCAGCTCCCGGCCGCCGGCGCAGAGCACCACCAGCAGCGGCGCCGCGCCGGCCATCAGTCGGTCGCCGCCTCGCTGCGCAGCGTGGTGCAGACACTCGGCCAGCAGGGGGCGCGTCCACTGATCGGCCTGCGCCGGCACAGCCGCCACCAGCTGTAGCGCGCGCGGCTGCACCTCCGGCTGTCGCGCCGCCAGACACTCCCGGGCCAGCGCCAGCCGCAGCGGCGCCAGGTGCGGCGCCAGTGTAGACGCCGCAGCAGCGTTGCAGCAGCGCCAGCGCGTCCAGCTTGGCCTGCGTCAGGTCCGAGTTGAGCTTCCCCAGCGCCAGCGGCAGGCAGAACTCTGCAAACTGTCCGGTGCCGGCCAGGCAGTCGTGCAGCGCGTCGGCCAGCATCTGTCGCGTCACGCCGTGCGAGCTGTCCGGCGGCGGCGTGAAGTTCACCCGGAAGTAGCAGGCCAGCAGCTCGAACAGGTCCACGGCCAGCGAACGAACATGTCCTCGGCAGGGTGGCGAGGCAGTTTGGCAGGTGGGTCCCTCACACTGCTGACCGGGCATACATGCGCATGCGCTTGGCGTTGCGCTCATTCACCCGGCACTCCGTCAGGCTGCCTTGCAGCCACTTCAGGCGGATGTGCGTCCGTGTGACGGCGTACTTTCGCACCACCCGAGGGTCGATGCGGGAGTACTCGAACGCCTCCACCTGCTCTAGCCACTGCAGTGACGGCACAGCCAGGCCTCCTCGGCTCAGCCGCTCGATCCACCCAGAGCTCTTGGACTAGCTTGGCCGGGAGCACACTGGCCGGACACAGTGCCAAGGCTGCTGTCCACGGAGCGACACTTGTACGCCAGGAAGCCAGCAACGTACGCCAGAGCTTCCCGGCCGAACTCCAGACTGGCCGCCACGGGGTGACCAGATGGCGGTCCTTGGTGGGTCTGCGCATCTTGCAGGAGCTGGCTGGACTGCAAGTCGTCGTCCGGATCATCCGTAACCGCCCCCTCGTCCCTGAGGTCCTTCAGGACGCTGGCGCTCAGGTACACAGGATTCTTCTCCTCCATGGCGATAGAGGCGCCGGAGGCCAATGGCTGGCTTCTTGAGCCGGCTGCCACTGCCGGTGACGCGCCCATCAGCAGCAGCCGGATGCGCGTCTTCACCTCCACCGGCGTCGGGTCGGTGTTGTCGGGTCGGTGTTGGTCTCGGACATGCACCAGATCTGCGAAAACAATGCATACAAATCAGAAATATTTTGTTAAGCATGCAAATATTAGGACTCATCAGTACCGTCTGTATACAGCACAGGCATACAGTGGAAGGACTGATTGAACTTGAACATGTTCAGTGCTAGCACAAATAACTCAATTAGTGCATCACATAGTGTGCAAATCATTAAAGTCTGAAATGCAACGTTTTGAATAAAAAACATGTCTTGCCAACTATCACTGTCTTCTGTCCCCTGTCGGCTGTCACTGTCCAATTATTGGATGTTTAAAATGCCAGACTTCTACTGTGGTGCAGAAGATGCTGACACACTTAACCCGGCAGTCACTGGGGTATATTCTGTAACACGACTCACTGGGGGGGGGGCTTTTTTTTAGCCCCCCCCCCCCCTGGTATCTTCAGAACCAATGATCGCAGCGGGACGCGCAAGGCGGCATTCGAAAGCGCTCAATGAGAGAAGCCTAACGCAAACTTAAAAATGTCAAATTAAGGTCACATGTCAGGTCACGGTCAAGTCAAACGTCAAAATCGAGGTATTTGAGTTTATGGACAATACTTGCCATCCATGGCCTTCGATTACGCCTATAATCACCCAAAGTGATGTCAAAGGTATGATACATATCCCACATGAGCTAAAGTGAGATTGTTGGAAAAGAGCAAGGTCAAGGTCAGGTCACAAAAGGTTACTACACTCAAAATATCAACGAAAGTCATGCAGCACATGGTTTATGGATGCTTTTACGCGTAGAATTCGATAGTAGAAGTCATTTTACCACCTGACTTCATTTACGTGAAGTTAGTGTCAAGTTCAGGTCAAGTTCAGGTCACTGAAGGTCAAAATTTGAAATTGATAAATCGAAATAAAAAAGGCATGTTTCTATATCAGATTTATCTAAAGAAAACATTGCTGGCATTTATTTGTCTGTATCCGGTCAATAAAATCCAAAAAACGCAATTTCAAAATCTGACGTCATGATTTACCCATACTTTATGTCATGAAAGTTAAAAAAATGATATAATTTTGAAATTTGGTGTGGTAGTTGCCCAATGTTGTTATCTGATATATATTCCGTTTTTTTTCAATATCTTTCAAATATTTGATTTTGTGAGCATTTTTTCAAAAAAAGTTTTTTTTTTAAATTTTGGGTCAAAACCCAAATGTTTCGAAATTTCGAGATAGCCTGTTTGTAGCCCTTGCAATGTTCTACCTTTTAGCGTTTTTCGATTGCATTTGGTTTCATATGCGGCATTTGTAGGGCCTGGCAAAATTTAGCCGATTTTGGTGTCAAAATCGTGTTTAGTGACGTCACTAAATTCACTATATCTCAAATAAATTCTGACGAAATTTTTTTATTTTTTTCTTATAATGTGTAAAAATGATGCCCGGATAGGTACTGAAAGTTTGGCGTCGATATCTGCATTAGTTATTGAGATATGCCTAATATTCCTAAGGGGGGGCTAAAAAAAGCCCCCCCCCAGTGACTCGCGGGTTAAAGGGAATGTTTCACCTTTGTATTAGTTTTAAATTGAGATGGCCATTATCTGGAGCTGTTATTGAAATGTCTAAATTACTCAGGTCATTTTCCCCAAAACTTAACAGTTTTTAAGCAATTTAATTTGCCTTTTGCAAAATGAATCCAGGCTGGTGTAGCCGCTGATTGGCTAACAGACACTTCTTCAGCCAATCCCACTTTGTCAGCCAATCAGCGGCGGTATATAATGATGTCATTTGCCCAAATCTAAAAACTTTATTTGTAAACGTTAAGTGACTTTGCGAGTGAAAAATATCACAATGGTTTTCAGCAGCACTTACTTCATATTTTCTACTACAACCAATGTATATTTGACAACTTTCAGAAAGGTGAAACATTCCTTTTAAACACTGAAACACTACTAACATCATGAAGTCACTAGGAACGCATAAGAGTTGACACTATGACGCATAAGAGTTGTGGCGCCCTAAAACCCTAATACACCACCAGTGTTTTGACATAGGGTGAAGATGTCCAAACCTCATTTTTGTTTCATGCTATCAGTGTGTGCACATAATACTCATGCACTAAGGCACTGATAAAGCATTGGCACTTTAGTGCATTGGTATCTACATTCCAATAGCATGAAACATCTGATGTTTTGATGTGTCTGAGGCTACAGTCGTTAACTATCAATATGATCATCATGATGCTTGGATGTTTCTTTATCACTGCCAGTTTGATATGCTGAGAAAGTACATCGAACATTTGAGTAACTGCTGCTTTTATCATACTTGTTGCAAATTTTATCTCACTGTTTTGTTTTCAAACTTGAACTGGATATGCAAGGAAGTCAATATATTTGCACATGACACCATTGGCTTTGGGAGGCAAATAAGCTTGATGCTTCGAAATTATTTGACTGAATTTCGCTTAATTTAAAAGCCCGTTAAATGATGAGCTCAGTGTGGCATTGTTAAAATTTGACAATGTATCGTAAACGCACATTTGTATCACAATTACGTACCCGCACACCCAACACACAGCGCGAGGACTCGGGAAGTGATGATCACTGGCGATGTTTTGCAAACGTGTGCAGTGTTATCAGCGTCAATCAGCTTATTCAGCAACGACAATTCCCGTCGCTGATTGGTCAACTTTCACGGTTCCGGTGTGCGCAGTACTCAAGAAACACGTCACTGCTTGCCAATACAGTAAACTTTGAAATAGGACAGCCTAAAAGTCAAATTTTGAAGCGCGCAACAAAAATTCCCAAGATTTTTGTGTCTCAAAATAAAACTATTTGAATTACCTACTTAATG
This sequence comes from Chirona hameri, assembly GCA_036785665.1. Classification (NCBI taxonomy): domain Eukaryota; kingdom Metazoa; phylum Arthropoda; class Thecostraca; order Balanomorpha; family Balanidae; genus Chirona; species Chirona hameri. Next base: position 38,617 of record JAXIVJ010010009.1, read on the forward strand.
CTTTCATTTACACGACCCGACTATTTATGGTTCTTCAAAACTCAGAGATGCAGCCCAATATTTGCAAACGACAGCCTAAGGCTTGCGAGCAAATTTAACTATGTTCGAAAAAAATTTATGGACAAACTTTTATATCATTTAAAAGCTCTTGGAATTTTGATCAAGATGTGCAGTTATCTCGACCCGATTATCTCTAGTTTTTGAAATCACATGGGTTGCAGTTCAAAGAGTGTGCTGTTGTGGTGTGTTGTACATTGGAGAACTAATTGTGAATATTTCCCAAATTCAATTTCAGAGACTAATAGGTGTTTTTCAGTCGTCAGTTTCTTGTAATTTCAGATATGCATTCAAAGTTGAGTTCAAACCTTCGGATTTTCTACAACACTGTCATTTGGAATATGCCCTACCCTGCATTTTTATTTGTATAATTAGACAGTTAAATTATAATTGCTTCTTTTTTTTGTATATAAGTCATATATGAACGTTAATATAAATTAACTCAAATATCCATAGTCTAAATACATTTTTAGCCTAAACAAAACAGCTGAAAAAAGTGATCACCATAGGGTCTGTGTTGAAGGCCGGCACTCGGCGCTACCTAGTATTCTATTTACCGTGTATCACCCTGGGTGTGAAGCACCCGATCGTGGGTTTGCTATTTAAGTGCGTTTCAATGGATTCTTATTTTTGTGTTTTTCACCAATTTCTAAGCTTTTTCAAGGATTTCGATTTTCCCATGTTTTCCCATCCCCCTGCCGAGGTCGAAATTGAAGAGCGTGGAACGCAGCTATTTGGGGGCACCAAAATTAAAATAAAAAATTTGGTGGACAAACTTTAGTGTCCCTGCAAAGTCGCCCGAATTTCGGCCCCATTTGCCAGTAAGGGCGATAATGTTTTTCTTAAATAATGACCAAATTATGGCTGCTTAAATTTTAAAGTTTACTGCACAGGAGACAGCCACTGGCTAAGTGGTGACAAAGTTAGGTTAAAATCGGTGAAATAGTTTTGCCAAATAGCGTGTAACAAGGAAAATGTACATGTATTATTGAGGTAGTAAATAATAATAAGCAATATGCAAAGCACATAATGTATTGTTAACATTCTGATAGCATAAATCTGAGGTTAGCCGTTGGACATGTCACAGGTTATGGCAGTTTACCCTAACCATTCAAATGTATCTCAAACTGTTTTAATTTAAATCACTTAGTCACTTAGCTCCATGCCAAAATTCCATGGTACTTGGGATACAGACTTGTGGTTGATTCCGCTTCAGCGGAATTGGAATCAGCGGAATCAATTTGATTCCATACCAAGCCAAATGGATGATTCCAAATCTGATTCCAATAGACATTTTTCTAAAGGAATTAATTCTCATTCCGGGCACCTAAAAAGCTTGATTCCGACTCTGATTCCGATTTGAGTCCACTCTGCATCAAAATATCGCTGATCCTATACATACCATAAACTGGGCTACTTTGAATTGTGGTGTAACTTTGAATGGTGTTCAATTTGTCCATATAATTGTGTATACCATCAAAATGCAAGTCAATTGAGGCCATATTTTGTTTGGTGTTAGTCAACACAATTATATCTAGTTTAATGCCCAAGTTGGTACATATGTTTGAGCATAGCAGAATAAAATTAAAAACTCAACACCTATTTTCTTCACTTTTAAAAATGCTGTCAAACTTCTGTTTGGTAACACCTGATGGAAGGCTCACATGGAACCGAATTGTGTGGCCTGGCATGTGCATTTCAATGGCTAATTGTACCTGCTTTTATTTTGAGGAAAAAAAAACAAAAATATTTTTCAATCTGATGAGTTTTGTGAAAATGCTGCATGTGATGTACATGAATGTACATGATTTTCAGTTATGTTGTGAGGTTTATATGGCAGTGCTAGTTAGGTTGATTTTAACAAAAGTGGTCAACATGTGCAGTCACATTTCCTAGGCATTCATTCATGTGTTTGTGGCTGATGTATTGTGCTTAGTTGGTGTTTGAGAGTGTGAGAAATGATTTGCTGATTTTATGGATGTCATCTGATAACTGAGAAAATGAACATGGACGTTTTGCCAATTTCATAATTCTGTTTTTCAGTGTTTTTTTAATAAAATTTCCAAGTTGTTCAAAGAAACCCCAACGCCAACAGTCCACTTGAATTGCACAGCTAATGATAAATGATGCAAAAACTGGAGGGTATTCAATATAGCCCCAAAGCGGGGCAACTTTAAGCATTTAAAAAAAAAATAGATATATGAGAACCTAAATTTTGTATAAGTGCAGGAATGGATAGCCCCACCACCAGCACCATGAGCATGAGTGCTTTATTCATGGCTCTTACAAATAGCAAAAGGGATATTCAATGTCAAAGCTAAAAAGTGTGCAAAGTAGCCCCAGTTTATGGTATGGTAAAGAGGACTCAAAGGACACAAATAGCCATATTAAATATATTACACAGGCATCTTTAAGATGGCTATTTTGATATAAATAGCTATTTTTATTAAATATTTTGTGTTGGTATTTTGTCTTGACAGATTGAGGATATTATGGAATGGATGGTACAATAAACATAACGTTAATATTCATATTGACATAAAAACAGTCAACTCCTCATATTAATTTATTAATGACCAAGACGTGTTTCTATAACTTTTTCAGTTGGTCATTAAAAATAGTATATTTCCTATTTTTATTTTTTTATTTTGAAAATAGGACATGTCCTATTTTTAATGACCAACTGAAGAAGTTATAGAAACGCGTCTTGGTCATTAATACATTAATATGAGAGGTTGACTGTTTTTTAAATTTATAAATAAACATAGCATCGCCAAAAGCAGTGTATGTCCACCTAAATAAACATAATTACTTAGTATGTCTATTGACCTTCATTAGGTAATACATTGTCACCTAGCTTTGCTGTGGTTATGCATGTTCAAAGAAACAAATATACATAAGAAAAACCTTAATTCATGGCTAAACTGATTTTAGGGAAAGCAAAACGGAATCGCTTGAAATAGACATTGATTCCTATTCTGATTCCACAATTTTCCAAAAATGATTGATTCCTCCTGATTCTGATTCTGCCCAGATGCTAAAAAAAATTAATCCGATTCTGATTCCAGTCCAAATGGAATTTATTCTGGAATCAGATTTGATTCCACTGGAATCAAGCACAAGTCTGCTTGGGAAGTTGTGATGTAAGAGGGACATGGCTGGGCTGGTGCACCTGCATTGGTGGCACACTCCAAAACACCTAATTTTAGTGGAAAACTATGACAGTATTACATGTGTTCCTAGTATGAGCCATGTTACAAACAGAACATAGAACATTACGGGACATGGGTTAGGTACCTACTCATCTACCTAGCTAATCAAGATAATGAAGGAGCTTGTACCCTAGATGATTACCTAAATGCCCTGAATATGTCTAGTGAAGACCATGTTACAACTGTCTGTGGAAGGTTATTCCACTCATGGATACATTGCAGAGAGAAGCTCCTTTTAAAGGGAGTGTGCCTACTCACATCGCTTATTTGGGGTGATTGACACTGGTCTATAGAACATAATTTTCTGAATTGACCCATGACTTCGTTTCTCCAGATTCGCCCAAGTTGCTGAAATATTCCAAAGACTCCAGGAACTTGCTGGGAGCAAAAAGTTATTGGGTAGACTCCAGAGGGCTTCCGCTACTAGAAGCACTGCAACTATCGATTAAACTGCTAGCATATTGTTAACGCCGGTCAATAGCAATTCAACAAAACAGCTCGTGCACGCTGACAGCAGCAGCCGAACAGAAACTGGACGGCCATCATGTTTTTCGACGATGGCCGTTTCGATGATGGCCGATGGCCATTTTTTTAAAAGAAGATATCAATTTAGAGCTACGAAACTTGCACATAAAAAGTTCACAGTGGCAAGAACGTGCTGTCCAAAACTTGTCTTTCTAGCTTGCATGATGTGACCATAATTGTATTGTCTTACGTGCGCCCTTTTTACATAACATCACCATAGTGACGATCGTTTTATAGATATCGAGAAGAAAAAAAAGGTGAAAATTCAACTGAAGGGGCTCCAGATGTGAATTTCATCATATACAACAATCAAACCAATAGCTACTTACTGTATGACAAATATTTTTGACATTCCAAAACAGTAGGCACACTCCCTTTAATAATGTTTGTTGCAGCATGGAGTCAGGAGTTTGAATGGATGACCTCATCTCATACCATTAAAGGAAATAGTTCACCTTGGACAAATTTTACCCAACACGATTTTATTATATATATATATATATATATATATATATATATATATATATATATATATATATATATATATATATATATATATATATATATATATATATATATATATATATATATATATATATATATATATATATATATATATATATATATATATATATATATATATATATATATATATATATATATATATATATATATATATATATATATATATATATATATATATATATATATATATATATATATATATTTTATATTGTCAAAATGGCCTTATATCGCGCCGATGCAGGACAGAAGGCCGTAAATTTGTATTGTTTATCAAAACTATATGCATACTCTCTGAGTCAGAGTCCTGACGTCACGCGAATGTAAAAAATGGTTCAGCCAATCAGATTCGAAAGTAGTGGCGTAAAGATAGACTCGCATTGGAAATGTGCCAACCGGCGGCCGGCGATTCGCTTGCTAGCACCAGCTGCAAGCTGATTGGCTGATGGTATAGCCTCTGCCTGGGTTAGAACCAGTACAACATTCTTTCGCCAGCACCGCATTCCTTCGCCAAAAACTCAAATATATTCGGCTGGAGTCTTTTCAGTCAAGAAAACTTGCAGATAGGGGTTTCCCAACACGGGCTACAAAACTGCTATCTCAGTTTAAAACTAATGTTGAAGGTGAACTATTTCCTTTAAAGGGAAATAATGACCTTTTGATTTTGTTAGCAACAATTTCTTAGGCTACCGCTATGGTTTTAAAATTATTTTATTTAAATTTAAGAATTAAATAAAATTATTCCCAAATTAGAAGTTGTAAGTTTGGGAAAAATACAAAACAAGTACCTTGTGTACTTCATGAAGGTCATTGCCAAATTCGCCCTTCCCTACCATTGTTCACATCGATTGCGGCATTTTTGGAGGCTCTGTGACATTTCCGATCAAACTGAGCGCTGCTCGGACACACGCTAGTAGCGCTTTCGTTCTCCATGGCAACCAGGCGTCAGCCAATCAAAAGCCAGAAAGGGAATACGTTCTGGCTTTTCATTGGCTCACTCCTGGTTGCCATGGAGAACGAAAGCGCTACTAGCAACAACTCGCCACAATGGTTAAGTGCGCCGAGAAGCATGACAATGCTTTGCAAACAAATCGCCGACGCTAAATAGGTCGCCGTCGATGTGCATCGATGAGCTTCCGATTTAATTGCCAGTTTTGTGTTATTGTTTGTTAGTTTTTTTGGGAAAAATTATTATTTTTCATGATAATATAAAGCATAGTGTTATATACAGCCACAGACAAATTATACAATACTCCTAATGTTGAAAACAAATGAATTTATTTTCAAAATTGAGGGTCGCAACCACTAACTATGCCGCCGTTGATGTGCATCGATGAGCTTCCGATTTTATTGCCACTTTTTCCAATCGCTGTTAGTTTTAGAAGATCGCCGGGCATATAATCACAACAAGCAGAACGCGCAATATATTTTCCACTCCATTGCGTAAAAAAACAATACGTGAAAAGCCCGCAGTTTGATGAGGACCAAAAGTACTTGCAAGTACCGGTCGTTAAAAGTGTGGAACGCTTATCAACTTTAACGTGAAATATCTTTCGGTAGGAAAGTTTTCATGCAAAATGTGATGAATTTACAATATATTTTGGTCTCGTCTGGCGATTTCAAGTGCTAACTCCATTTGTGTGGAAAAAGGTCATTATTTCCCTTTAACCCTATTTGTAACAGGCTCCTGGCTACCCTTATTTGTAACAGGGGGGGGGGGGCGGATTCCGCCCCCCGCCCTCGGAGATCTCGAGATCTACCCGTCCGATTATCCAAAATCAAACGGCGTTTGATTCCCCTCAACACGATCTACATTTCTAAGAAATAAAACCGTTTTTTATAAGGGGGGGGGGGGGCAACAGGGGCAAAAAACTACAAATTTTAGAGGTATTTGTGATCCAACACAGCTGTCATGTTTATCAACTGATTTTAACGCAACCAATGGGGATCGATAGAGATTTAATTGGAGATTGATATATGGCGGTGACTTTTGAAATTCAAAAATCCAAATCGTTCGGTATTCGGTCAACCGAAATGCCTCTCATTTGGTATCGTTTTGGAATCGGTCAGGACATTTCTGGAAAATGACATCACTAGTTATCACCATGCCAGTCATCCCCCTTTTCATGTGCCTGAACACACCCCTGCAACTCTATATGTAATAAATTATGCAAATAATGGAAGGAGAAGCTATCTTTTACATCTTGATAGCTATAAATGTCCCTTACATCGCTCTATTGGCTTCCCGCCAAGCATTGAATACTTCCTGGAAACCTCCCATTTTCAAGCCCCTGAAACCGCCTCTGCCATGCAATTTTTATGATATTGCATTAACATCAACTAATTTGCACTTGTTTCAATCACCGTAAACCGATGTAACTCCTTCATACAGACGCTTTTCGGAAGCTAATAACTTTGCCATCACTGCTCCGATTGAGATTGGGTCTTCACCTTTGGATAGGTTCATCAAAGCAATTTTGTTTTTGGTATGGTGCTTTCTGATACAGGTGGTACCACAGTGTCTGGCAGTTGGCAAACGCGAACGTCGAAATGAACAAAATAAATACCTTGCTAAAATGATTCTTGATAAAAAATGGCGGCTGTATTATTCTAAGCATTGATTTATACGCTGAAGCATGCAGCGCTCAGGACGCACTCCCTCGGATTTGGAAAGGATATCATGAACGATTGAATACAACTGAATTCTTATGTTGGCATGCCTTGCGGCCTGGCAATTTTTCTGGAGGACTAAAATGACTGTGTTACTACCACGTGTGCTCCCTTACCGTTTCATATTTCAAACCTGTTTTAGCTTTACCAGAGCGCGCTCGCTCGGTCATCGCCCAAAAGGGCGTTTTACTGGTTTGTTACTGACCAATATTGATATATTGGTCAGTAATAAATTAATATGCAGAGTTGACTGTTTAGCAATACGAAATGTATCACGTGATCAAAACAATACCTACAGTCTACACCCCCTACTACATCTTAAATATGTGCGGCAAAAAATAGCGGAAGTGCGCCTAAAAAAACTCTGACCTGCCATATATGGTCATGCTCCGCCCCGTTATGGTCACGTGACACTTGAAGGGGGCTGAGGAGAACGACACATGGTTTAGCGCAGATGAATATGGGCTAGTCCACCGGCGTTGTGAGCTACTTCACAAACACAAATAACAGTGATATTTAATGTCAGAATCAGGGCTGCGGAGTCGGAGTCGGTCGGAGTCGGCAGTTTTGGCCGGAGTCGGAGTCAGAGTCGCTAAAATCTTACCGACTCCGGCCCGGAGTCGGAGTCGACTTTTTGACAATTGGCGATTGCTTTGGTCGGTAGAATAGTCGTCGGCCTTATATTAACTTTACAGTTTACACCCCTTTTTGAAAGAAAATGAGTGGTAAATGAAACCTACAGTTTACTCATCTAGCGGTAGATTTCCGCCTGATGAAGATAGGGCAATAATTTGAACGTCATCTGATGATGATTGGGGTTTTGGACGCACCGACACTTATGGTCACACGGCGCCTATTTTAACGTCATCGTCCTCGTTTCGTCAAGGCGATTCGAATCATACCATGGTGACTAGGTTACCTAAGGGCCATTTCCACGTCAAATCGCACAAAAAAGGCGGTTTCGTACCCGACCCTTTCAGATTTTGATGAAAATTGGTACACCAAGTGAAAGAAACCTACACACCCACTTTTAGGTTCGGGTGACCTCAAGGGTCATATTTAGAGGTCATCAAAGGTCACGATTTTTTGCGTACTTTATATCAATCAAACGCCTATATCTTTTATGCTAATGGACTTAGCGGAATACAACTAATATCGAAGTGCTCCACAGGGTTGGGTCATTCGGAAATAGGGGTAAAAATCTACGTGACCTCTGACCTACGTGATCTTTGACCTGACATGGTCAAAATCATGAAATGTATTTTTTTTTATATAAGTTTGCCTGCTCGTAACTAGTCCAAACTTGGCAGAATAAATGAACGTAACATCCTCTAAGAACGTGCAAAAGGAATGGAGGAGACTTTTTAACTTTTTGAGATACCGCCCTTTGAGTATGGTAAGGTGATATAAAGTGATATAAAGTATGAAACGGAGCAATGCCCCGAGGCTATTTTCATGTCGCTTGCCATAATGTCGGTTTCTTTGGCCCGATTGACGTCCATTGTGGTGGGTAGCTTCCGGTTGACGAATTCAATAACTTCCCGAGTTTTCAGCTTGACCTGACCTCGCATGACCTAGGAATAGTGTATTGCCCATAGATACGTATTACCTATAGGTAATACGGTGTTTTATAGATGTTCAGGAGCATAACACATATGCACAGGTGTTAACAGGAGACATTTATGGTTTTGATTGAGATCATGACCCCGGATGACATTTTCAGAGGTCAGCCGAGGTCACTGGCCTTTGATGACCTGAGATGATATGTTTAGCCTCTGGAGGTTTCTAGGACATTTAGGATGCTAATTTCAAATTTGGAATCTATTTTATATAATGATATGTATAATATTATGCAAAATATGGGTGCCAATTTGAAACCTGAGTCACAAAATGTCCTAGAAGCATCAGAGTCAAAAAGTGTCATCTCAGGTCATCGGAAGTCAGTGACCTCGGTTGACGTGAAGTGCATGACCCCAGTGGAATATACAATTATGTAAAATAGATTCCAAATTTCAAATCAGCATCCTAAAATGTTCTAGAAACTTCCAGAGGCTAAAAATATCATATCAGGTCATCAAAGGTCAGTGACCTCGGCTGACCTCTGAAAAGGTCATCCGCGGTCATGATCTCAATCGAAACCATAAATGTCACCTGTTAACACCTGTGCATATGTGTTATGCTCCTGCACATCTATAAAATACCGTATTACCTATAGGTAATACGTATCTATGACCAATACACTATTCCTAGGTCATGCTAGGTCATGCAAAGTCAGGTCAAACTGAAAACTCGGGAAGTTATTGAATTCGTCAACCGGAAGCTATCCACCAAATTGGACGTCAATCGGGCCAATGAAACCGACATTATGGCAAGCGACATGAGAATAGCCTCGGGGCATTGCTCCGTTGCACTTCCTTAGTCTTGTTATACTCAAAGGGCGGCATCTCAAAAAGTTAAGTCTCCATTCGTTTTTGCACGTTCTTAGAGGATGTTACGTTCATTTATTCTGCCAAGTTTGGACTAGTTACGAGCAGGCAAACTTATAGAAAAGTACATTTTTATGATTTTGACCTTGTCAGGTCAAAGGTCAAATTAAGGTCACGTAGATTTTTACCCCTATTTCCTGTGGAGCACTTCGATATTAGTTTTATTCCGCTAAGTCCATTAGCATAAAAGATATAGGCGTTTGATTGATATAAAGTACGCAAAAAAATCGTGACCTATTATGACTTCTAAATATGACCCTTGAGGTCACCCGGACCTAAAAGTGGCTGTGTATGTTTCTTTCACTTGACACTACAGGTGTACCAATTTTCATCAAAATCGGAGGGGTCGGGGAATTTCTTGTGCGATTTGACGTGGAATGACTCCTAAGTCAAATTCAAAATTTGACCTCAGGTCAAGGTAATTTAAGGGCATGTGGTGAACCAGGTATATCGTGCTGCGCAATGTCTGGTGCGTATCGACGTGACATCACAGTAGTGCTGGTATCACGCCTTTATCTTCATTTTATGGTATCAATAGTTATTGGCAAAGAAGTGCTGGTCACCTCAGATGACCTCACTCGATCTTGTAGGGGTCACTGAGAAATAATTGTACTTGGGTCATCAAAAATGAGCTATAATAGCAAAATCTTAAAATAATTATTCTGATCTAATGCGTACTCTCTGATACGAAAACTTTTGCATATTTTATCGTTGACTTATAATGGGAAGGTCACGAAACTGCCCTGCCCTTAGGTCACCGATATACAAAATCCGAGATTATAGCTGGGTCGTAGGTATTTGTGGCTTGATTACGTC
>JAXIVJ010010010.1:12500-17500 GCA_036785665.1 Chirona hameri
TCATCATCATCATCATCATCATCATCATCATCATCATCATCATCATCATCATCATCATCATCATCATCATCATCATCATCATCATCATCATCATCATCATCATCATCATCATCATCATCATCATCATCATCATCATCATCATCATCATCATCATCATCATCATCATCATCATCATCATCATCATCATCATCATCATCATCATCATCATCATCATCATCATCATCATCATCATCATCATCATCATCATCATCATCATCATCATCATCATCATCATCATCATCATCATCATCATCATCATCATCATCATCATCATCATCATCATCATCATCATCATCATCATCATCATCATCATCATCATTATCATCGTCATGCCCGGAGGCGATGTTGTACCGCCTCCGGGCATACCACACCGCCTCCGGGCATACAACACCGCCTCCGGGCATACTACACCGCCTCCGGGCATACCACACCGCCTCCGGGCATACAACACCGCCTCCGGGCATACTACACCGCCTCCGGGCATACCACACCGCCTCCGGGCATACAACACCGCCTCCGGGCATACTGCACCGCCTCCGGGCATACCACACCGCCTCCGGGCATACAACACCACCTCCGGGCATACTACACCGCCTCCGGGCATACCAGACCGCCTCAGGGCATACAACACCGCCTCCGGGCATACAACACCGCCTCCGGGCATACCACACCGCCTCCGGGCATACAACACCGCCTCCGGGCATACAACACCGCCTCCGGGCATACCACACCGCCTCCGGGCATACAACACCGCCTCCGGGCATACAACACCGCCTCCGGGCATACCACACCGTCTCACGTCATCATCAGCAACATCATCAGCAACATCATCAGCAACATCACCAGCAACATCATCAGCAACATCATCAACAACATCATCAGCAACATCATCAGCAACATCATCAGCAACATCATCATCAACATCATCATCAACATCATCATCAACATCATCATCAACATCATCATCAACATCATCAGCAACATCATCAGCAACATCATCAGCAACATCATCAGCAACATCATCAACAACATCATCATCAGCAACATCATCATCAGCAACATCATCATCAGCAACATCATCATCATCATCATCATCATCATCATCATCATCATCATCATCATCATCATCATCATCATCATCATCATCATCATCATCATCATCATCATCATCATCATCATCATCATCATCATCATCATCATCATCATCATCATCATCATCATCATCATCATCATCATCATCATCATCATCATCATCATCATCATCATCATTATCATCATCATGCCCGGAGGCGGTGTTGTACCGCCTCCGGGCATACCACACCGCCTCCGGGCATACAACACCGCCTCCGGGCATACTACACCGCTTCCGGGCATACCACACCGCCTCCGGGCATACAACACCGCCTCCGGGCATACTACACCGCCTCCGGGCATACCACACCGCCTCCGGGCATACAACAACGCCTCCGGGCATACTGCACCGCCTCCGGGCATACCACACCGCCTCCGGGCATACAACACCGCCTCCGGGCATACTACACCGCCTCCGGGCATACCAGACCGCCTCAGGGCATACAACACCGCCTCCGGGCATACAACACCGCCTCCGGGCATACCACACCGCCTCCGGGCATACAACACCGCCTCCGGGCATACAACACCGCCTCCGGGCATACCACACCGCCTCCGGGCATACAACACCGCCTCCGGGCATACAACACCGCCTCCGGGCATACCACACCGTCTCACGTCATCATCAGCAACATCATCAGCAACATCATCAGCAACATCACCAGCAACATCATCAGCAACATCATCAGCAACATCATCAGCAACATCATCAGCAACATCATCATCAACATCATCATCAACATCATCATCAACATCATCATCAACATCATCATCAACATCATCAACAACATCATCAACAACATCATCAGCAACATCATCAGCAACATCATCAGCAACATCATCAACAACATCATCATCAGCAACATCATCATCAGCGACATCATCATCAGCAACATCATCATCATCATCATCATCATCATCATCATCATCATCATCATCATCATCATCATCATCATCATCATCATCATCATCATCATCATCATCATCATCATCATCATCATCATCATCATCATCATCATCATCATCATCATCATCATCATCATCATCATCATCATCATCATCATCATCATCATCATCATCATCATCATCATCATCATCATCATCATCATCATCATCATCATCATCATCATCATCATCATCATCATCATCATCATCATCATCATCATCATCATCATCATCATCATCATCATCATCATCATCATCATCATCATCATCATCATCATCATCATCATCATCATCATCATCATCATCATCATCATTATCATCATCATGCCCTGAGGCGGTGTTGTACCGCCTCCGGGCATACCACACCTCCTCCGGGCATACAACACCGCCTCCGGGCATACTACACCGCCTCCGGGCATACCACACCGCCTCCGGGCATACAACACCGCCTCCGGGCATACTACACCGCCTCCGGGCATACCACACCGCCTCCGGGCATACAACACCGCCTCCGGGCATACTGCACCGCATCCGGGCATACCACACCGCCTCCGGGCATACAACACCGCCTCCGGGCATACTACACCGCCTCCGGGCATACCAGACCGCCTCAGGGCATACAACACCGCCTCCGGGCATACAACACCGCCTCCGGGCATACCACACCGCCTCCGGGCATACAACACCGCCTCCGGGCATACAACACCGCCTCCGGGCATACCACACCGCCTCCGGGCATACAACACCGCCTCCGGGCATACAACACCGCCTCCGGGCATACCACACCGTCTCACGTCATTATCAGCAACATCATCAGCAACATCATCAGCAACATCACCAGCAACATCATCAGCAACATCATCAGCAACGTCATCAGCAACATCATCAGCAACATCATCAGCAACATCATCATCAACATCATCATCAACATCTTCATCAACATCATCATCAACATCATCATCAACATCATCAGCAACATCATCAGCAACATCATCAGCAACATCATCAGCAACATCATCAACAACATCATCATCAGCAACATCATCATCAGCAACATCATCATCAGCAACATCATCATCATCATCATCATCATCATCATCATCATCATCATCATCATCATCATCATCATCATCATCATCATCATCATCATCATCATCATCATCATCATCATCATCATCATCATCATCATCATCATCATCATCATCATCATCATCATCATCATCATCATCATCATCATCATCATCATCATCATCATCATCATCATCATCATCATCATCATCATCATCATCATCATCATCATCATCATCATCATCATCATCATCATCATCATCATCATCATCATCATCATCATCATCATCATCATCATCATCATCATCATCATCATCATCATCATCATCATCATCATCATCATCATCATCATCATCATCATCATCATCATCATCATCATCATCATCATCATCATCATTATCATCATCATGCCCGGAGGCGGTGTTGTACCGCCTCCGGGCATACCACACCGCCTCCGGGCATACAACACCGCCTCCGGGCATACTACACCGCTTCCGGGCATACCACACCGCCTCCGGGCATACAACACCGCCTCCGGGCATACTACACCGCCTCCGGGCATACCACACTGCCTCCGGGCATACAACAACGCCTCCGGGCATACTGCACCGCCTCCGGGCATACCACACCGCCTCCGGGCATACAACACCGCCTCCGGGCATACTACACCGCCTCCGGGCATACCAGACCGCCTCAGGGCATACAACACCGCCTCCGGGCATACAACACCGCCTCCGGGCATACCACACCGCCTCCGGGCATACAACACCGCCTCCGGGCATACAACACCGCCTCCGGGCATACCACACCGCCTCCGGGCATACAACACCGCCTCCGGGCATACAACACCGCCTCCGGGCATACCACACCGTCTCACGTCATCATCAGCAACATCATCAGCAACATCATCAGCAACATCACCAGCAACATCATCAGCAACATCATCAGCAACATCATCAGCAACATCATCAGCAACATCATCATCAACATCATCATCAACATCATCATCAACATCATCATCAATATCATCATCAACATCATCAGCAACATCATCAGCAACATCATCAGCAACATCATCAGCAACATCATCAACAACATCATCATCAGCAACATCATCATCAGCAACATCATCATCAGCAACATCATCATCATCATCATCATCATCATCATCATCATCATCATCATCATCATCATCATCATCATCATCATCATCATCATCATCATCATCATCATCATCATCATCATCATCATCATCATCATCATCATCATCATCATCATCATCATCATCATCATCATCATCATCATCATCATCATCATCATCATCATCATCATCATCATCATCATCATCATCATCATCATCATCATCATCATCATTATCATCATCAACATCATCATCAACATCATCATCAACATCATCATCAACATCATCATCAACATCATCATCAACATCATCAGCAACATCATCAGCAACATCATCAGCAACATCATCAGCAACATCATCAACAACATCATCATCAGCAACATCATCATCAGCAACATCATCATCAGCAACATCATCATCATCATCATCATCATCATCATCATCATCATCATCATCATCATCATCATCATCATCATCATCATCATCATTATCATCATCATGCCCGGAGGCGGTGTTGTACCGCCTCCGGGCATACCACACCGCCTCCGGGCATACAACACCGCCTCCGGGCATACTACACCGCCTCCGGGCATACCACACCGCCTCCGGGCATACAACACCGCCTCCGGGCATAATACACCGCCTCCGGGCATACCACACCGCCTCCGGGCATACA
>JAXIVJ010010010.1:30000-32500 GCA_036785665.1 Chirona hameri
GCAACATCATCAGCAACATCATCAGCAACATCATCATCAACATCATCATCAACATCTTCATCAACATCATCATCAACATCATCATCAACATCATCAGCAACATCATCAGCAACATCATCAGCAACATCATCAGCAACATCATCAACAACATCATCATCAGCAACATCATCATCAGCAACATCATCATCAGCAACATCATCATCATCATCATCATCATCATCATCATCATCATCATCATCATCATCATCATCATCATCATCATCATCATCATCATCATCATCATCATCATCATCATCATCATCATCATCATCATCATCATCATCATCATCATCATCATCATCATCATCATCATCATCATCATCATCATCATCATCATCATCATCATCATCATCATCATCATCATCATCATCATCATCATCATCATCATCATCATCATCATCATCATCATCATCATCATCATCATCATCATCATCATCATCATCATCATCATCATCATCATCATCATCATCATCATCATCATCATCATCATCATCATCATCATCATCATCATCATCATCATCATCATCATCATCATCATCATCATCATCATCATCATCATCATCATCATCATCATCATTATCATCATCATGCCCGGAGGCGGTGTTGTACCGCCTCCGGGCATACCACACCGCCTCCGGGCATACAACACCGCCTCCGGGCATACTACACCGCTTCCGGGCATACCACACCGCCTCCGGGCATACAACACCGCCTCCGGGCATACTACACCGCCTCCGGGCATACCACACTGCCTCCGGGCATACAACAACGCCTCCGGGCATACTGCACCGCCTCCGGGCATACCACACCGCCTCCGGGCATACAACACCGCCTCCGGGCATACTACACCGCCTCCGGGCATACCAGACCGCCTCAGGGCATACAACACCGCCTCCGGGCATACAACACCGCCTCCGGGCATACAACACCGCCTCCGGGCATACCACACCGTCTCACGTCATCATCAGCAACATCATCAGCAACATCATCAGCAACATCACCAGCAACATCATCAGCAACATCATCAGCAACATCATCAGCAACATCATCAGCAACATCATCAGCAACATCATCATCAACATCATCATCAACATCATCATCAACATCATCATCAACATCATCATCAACATCAACATAATCATGAACATCATCATCATCATCAACATCATCAGCAACATAATCAGCAACATCATCATCAGCAACATCATCATCAGCGACATCATCATCAGCAACATCATCATCATCATCATCATCATCATCATCATCATCATCATCATCATCATCATCATCATCATCATCATCATCATCATCATCATCATCATCATCATCATCATCATCATCATCATCATCATCATCATCATCATCATCATCATCATCATCATCATCATCATCATCATCATCATCATCATCATCATCATCATCATCATCATCATCATCATCATCATCATCATCATCATCATCATCATCATCATTATCATGATCATGCCCGGAGGCGGTGTTGTACCGCCTCCGGGCATACCACACCGCCTCTGGGCATACAACACCGCCTCCGGGCATACTACACCGCCTCCGGGCATACCACACCGCCTCCGGGCATACAACACCGCCTCCGGGCATACTACACCGCCTCCGGGCATACCACACCGCCTCCGGGCATACAACACCGCCTCCGGGCATACTGCACCGCCTCCGGGCATACCACACCGCCTCCGGGCATACAACACCGCCTCCGGGCATACTACACCGCCTCCGGGCATACCAGACCGCCTCAGGGCATACAACACCGCCTCCGGGCATACAACACCGCCTCCGGGCATACCACACCGCCTCCGGGCATACAACACCGCCTCCGGGCATACAACACCGCCTCCGGGCATACCACACCGCCTCCGGGCATACAACACCGCCTCCGGGCATACAACACCGCCTCCGGGCATACCACACCGTCTCACGTCATTATCAGCAACATCATCAGCAACATCATCAGCAACATCACCAGCAACATCATCATCAACATCATCAGCAACGTCATCAGCAACATCATCAGCAACATCATCAGCAACATCATCATCAACATCATCATCAACATCTTCATCAACATCATCATCAACATCATCATCAACATCATCAGCAACATCATCAGCAACATAATCAGCAACATCATCAGCAACATCATCAACAACATCATCATCAGCAACATCATCATCAGCAACATCATCATCAGCAACATCATCATCATCATCATCATCATCATCATCATCATCATCATCATCATCATCATCATCATCATCATCATCATCATCATCATCATCATCATCATCATCATCATCATCATCATCATCATCATCATCATCATCATCATCATCATCATCATCATCATCATCATCATCATCATCATCATCATCATCATCATCATCATCATCATCATCATCATCATCATCATCATCATCATCATCATCAT
>JAXIVJ010010010.1:37500-40000 GCA_036785665.1 Chirona hameri
AACATCATCATCAGCAACATCATCATCAGCAACATCATCATCAGCAACATCATCATCATCATCATCATCATCATCATCATCATCATCATCATCATCATCATCATCATCATCATCATCATCATCATCATCATCATCATCATCATCATCATTATCATCATCATGCCCGGAGGCGGTGTTGTACCGCCTCCGGGCATACCACACCGCCTCCGGGCATACAACACCGCCTCCGGGCATACTACACCGCTTCCGGGCATACCACACCGCCTCCGGGCATACAACACCGCCTCCGGGCATACTACACCGCCTCCGGGCATACCACACCGCCTCCGGGCATACAACAACGCCTCCGGGCATACTTCACCGCCTCCGGGCATACCACACCGCCTCCGGGCATACAACACCGCCTCCGGGCATACTACACCGCCTCCGGGCATACCAGACCGCCTCAGGGCATACAACACCGCCTCCGGGCATACAACACCGCCTCCGGGCATACCACACCGCCTCCGGGCATACAACACCGCCTCCGGGCATACAACACCGCCTCCGGGCATACCACACCGCCTCCGGGCATACAACACCGCCTCCGGGCATACAACACCGCCTCCGGGCATACCACACCGTCTCACGTCATCATCAGCAACATCATCAGCAACATCATCAGCAACATCACCAGCAACATCATCAGCAACATCATCAGCAACATCATCAGCAACATCATCAGCAACATCATCATCAACATCATCATCAACATCATCATCAACATCATCATCAACATCATCATCAACATCATCAACAACATCATCAGCAACATCATCAGCAACATCATCAGCAACATCATCAACAACATCATCATCAGCAACATCATCATCAGCGACATCATCATCAGCAACATCATCATCATCATCATCATCATCATCATCATCATCATCATCATCATCATCATCATCATCATCATCATCATCATCATCATCATCATCATCATCATCATCATCATCATCATCATCATCATCATCATCATCATCATCATCATCATCATCATCATCATCATCATCATCATCATCATCATCATCATCATCATCATCATCATCATCATCATCATCATCATCATCATCATCATCATCATCATCATCATCATCATCATCATCATCATCATCATCATCATCATCATCATCATCATCATCATCATCATCATCATCATCATCATCATCATCATCATTATCATCATCATGCCCGGAGGCGGTGTTGTACCGCCTCCGGGCATACCACACCGCCTCCGGGCATACAACACCGCCTCCGGGCATACTACACCGCCTCCGGGCATACCACACCGCCTCCGGGCATACAACACCGCCTCCGGGCATACTACACCGCCTCCGGGCATACCACACTGCCTCCGGGCATACAACACCGCCTCCGGGCATACTGCACCGCCTCCGGGCATACCACACCGCCTCCGGGCATACAACACCGCCTCCGGGCATACTACACCGCCTCCGGGCATACCAGACCGCCTCAGGGCATACAACACCGCCTCCGGGCATACAACACCGCCTCCGGGCATACCACACCGCCTCCGGGCATACAACACCGCCTCCGGGCATACAACACCGCCTCCGGGCATACCACACCGCCTCCGGGCATACAACACCGCCTCCGGGCATACAACACCGCCTCCGGGCATACCACACCGTCTCACGTCATTATCAGCAACATCATCAGCAACATCATCAGCAACATCACCAGCAACATCATCAGCAACATCATCAGCAACGTCATCAGCAACATCATCAGCAACATCATCAGCAACATCATCATCAACATCATCATCAACATCTTCATCAACATCATCATCAACATCATCATCAACATCATCAGCAACATCATCAGCAACATCATCAGCAACATCATCAGCAACATCATCAACAACATCATCATCAGCAACATCATCATCAGCAACATCATCATCAGCAACATCATCATCATCATCATCATCATCATCATCATCATCATCATCATCATCATCATCATCATCATCATCATCATCATCATCATCATCATCATCATCATCATCATCATCATCATCATCATCATCATCATCATCATCATCATCATCATCATCATCATCATCATCATCATCATCATCATCATCATCATCATCATCATCATCATCATCATCATCATCATCATCATCATCATCATCATCATCATCATCATCATCATCATCATCATCATCATCATCATCATCATCATCATCATCATCATCATCATCATCATCATCATCATCATCATCATCATCATCATCATCATCATCATCATCATCATCATCATCATCATCATCATCATCATTATCATCATCATGCCCGGAGGCGGTGTTGTACCGCCTCCGGGCATACCACACCGCCTCCGGGCATACAACACCGCCTCCGGGCATACTACACCGCTTCCGGGCATACCACACCGCCTCCGGGCATACAACACCGCCTCCGGGCATACTACA
>JAXIVJ010010010.1:45000-48903 GCA_036785665.1 Chirona hameri
ATCATCATCATCATCATCATCATCATCATCATCATCATCATCATCATCATCATTATCATCATCAACATCATCATCAACATCATCATCAACATCATCATCAACATCATCATCAACATCATCAGCAACATCATCAGCAACATCATCAGCAACATCATCAGCAACATCATCAGCAACATCATCAACAACATCATCATCAGCAACATCATCATCAGCAACATCATCATCAGCAACATCATCATCATCATCATCATCATCATCATCATCATCATCATCATCATCATCATCATCATCATCATCATCATCATCATCATCATCATCATTATCATCATCATGCCCGGAGGCGGTGTTGTACCGCCTCCGGGCATACCACACCGCCTCCGGGCATACAACACCGCCTCCGGGCATACTACACCGCCTCCGGGCATACCACACCGCCTCCGGGCATACAACACCGCCTCCGGGCATACTACACCGCCTCCGGGCATACCACACCGCCTCCGGGCATACAACACCGCCTCCGGGCATACTGCACCGCCTCCGGGCATACCACACCGCCTCCGGGCATACAACACCGCCTCCGGGCATACTACACCGCCTCCGGGCATACCAGACCGCCTCAGGGCATACAACACCGCCTCCGGGCATACAACACCGCCTCCGGGCATACCACACCGCCTCCGGGCATACAACACCGCCTCCGGGCATACAACACCGCCTCCGGGCATACCACACCGCCTCCGGGCATACAACACCGCCTCCGGGCATACAACACCGCCTCCGGGCATACCACACCGTCTCACGTCATCATCAGCAACATCATCAGCAACATCATCAGCAACATCACCAGCAACATCATCAGCAACATCATCAGCAACATCATCAGCAACATCATCAGCAACATCATCAGCAACATCATCATCAACATCATCATCAACATCATCATCAACATCATCATCAACATCATCATCAACATCATCAGCAACATCATCAGCAACATCATCAGCAACATCATCAGCAACATCATCAACAACATCATCATCAGCAACATCATCATCAGCAACATCATCATCAGCAACATCATCATCATCATCATCATCATCATCATCATCATCATCATCATCATCATCATCATCATCATCATCATCATTATCATCATCATGCCCGGAGGCGGTGTTGTACCGCCTCCGGGCATACCACACCGCCTCCGGGCATACAACACCGCCTCCGGGCATACTACACCGCTTCCGGGCATACCACACCGCCTCCGGGCATACAACACCGCCTCCGGGCATACTACACCGCCTCCGGGCATACCACACCGCCTCCGGGCATACAACAACGCCTCCGGGCATACTGCACCGCCTCCGGGCATACCACACCGCCTCCGGGCATACAACACCGCCTCCGGGCATACTACACCGCCTCCGGGCATACCAGACCGCCTCAGGGCATACAACACCGCCTCCGGGCATACAACACCGCCTCCGGGCATACCACACCGCCTCCGGGCATACAACACCGCCTCCGGGCATACAACACCGCCTCCGGGCATACCACACCGCCTCCGGGCATACAACACCGCCTCCGGGCATACAACACCGCCTCCGGGCATACCACACCGTCTCACGTCATCATCAGCAACATCATCAGCAACATCATCAGCAACATCACCAGCAACATCATCAGCAACATCATCAGCAACATCATCAGCAACATCATCAGCAACATCATCAGCAACGTCATCAGCAACATCATCAGCAACATCATCAGCAACATCATCATCAACATCATCATCAACATCTTCATCAACATCATCATCAACATCATCATCAACATCATCAGCAACATCATCAGCAACATCATCAGCAACATCATCAGCAACATCATCAACAACATCATCATCAGCAACATCATCATCAGCAACATCATCATCAGCAACATCATCATCATCATCATCATCATCATCATCATCATCATCATCATCATCATCATCATCATCATCATCATCATCATCATCATCATCATCATCATCATCATCATTATCATCATCATGCCCGGAGGCGGTGTTGTACCGCCTCCGGGCATACCACACCGCCTCCGGGCATACAACACCGCCTCCGGGCATACTACACCGCTTCCGGGCATACCACACCGCCTCCGGGCATACAACACCGCCTCCGGGCATACTACACCGCCTCCGGGCATACCACACCGCCTCCGGGCATACAACAACGCCTCCGGGCATACTTCACCGCCTCCGGGCATACCACACCGCCTCCGGGCATACAACACCGCCTCCGGGCATACTACACCGCCTCCGGGCATACCAGACCGCCTCAGGGCATACAACACCGCCTCCGGGCATACAACACCGCCTCCGGGCATACCACACCGCCTCCGGGCATACAACACCGCCTCCGGGCATACAACACCGCCTCCGGGCATACCACACCGCCTCCGGGCATACAACACCGCCTCCGGGCATACAACACCGCCTCCGGGCATACCACACCGTCTCACGTCATCATCAGCAACATCATCAGCAACATCATCAGCAACATCACCAGCAACATCATCAGCAACATCATCAGCAACATCATCAGCAACATCATCAGCAACATCATCATCAACATCATCATCAACATCATCATCAACATCATCATCAACATCATCATCAACATCATCAACAACATCATCAGCAACATCATCAGCAACATCATCAGCAACATCATCAACAACATCATCATCAGCAACATCATCATCAGCGACATCATCATCAGCAACATCATCATCATCATCATCATCATCATCATCATCATCATCATCATCATCATCATCATCATCATCATCATCATCATCATCATCATCATCATCATCATCATCATCATCATCATCATCATCATCATCATCATCATCATCATCATCATCATCATCATCATCATCATCATCATCATCATCATCATCATCATCATCATCATCATCATCATCATCATCATCATCATCATCATCATCATCATCATCATCATCATCATCATCATCATCATCATCATCATCATCATCATCATCATCATCATCATCATCATCATCATCATCATCATCATCATCATCATTATCATCATCATGCCCGGAGGCGGTGTTGTACCGCCTCCGGGCATACCACACCGCCTCCGGGCATACAACACCGCCTCCGGGCATACTACACCGCCTCCGGGCATACCACACCGCCTCCGGGCATACAACACCGCCTCCGGGCATACTACACCGCCTCCGGGCATACCACACTGCCTCCGGGCATACAACACCGCCTCCGGGCATACTGCACCGCCTCCGGGCATACCACACCGCCTCCGGGCATACAACACCGCCTCCGGGCATACTACACCGCCTCCGGGCATACCAGACCGCCT
Organism: Chirona hameri; assembly: GCA_036785665.1. Classification (NCBI taxonomy): domain Eukaryota; kingdom Metazoa; phylum Arthropoda; class Thecostraca; order Balanomorpha; family Balanidae; genus Chirona; species Chirona hameri. The sequence goes on from JAXIVJ010010010.1 coordinate 48,408, forward strand.
CAGGGCATACAACACCGCCTCCGGGCATACAACACCGCCTCCGGGCATACCACACCGCCTCCGGGCATACAACACCGCCTCCGGGCATACAACACCGCCTCCGGGCATACCACACCGCCTCCGGGCATACAACACCGCCTCCGGGCATACAACACCGCCTCCGGGCATACCACACCGTCTCACGTCATTATCAGCAACATCATCAGCAACATCATCAGCAACATCACCAGCAACATCATCAGCAACATCATCAGCAACGTCATCAGCAACATCATCAGCAACATCATCAGCAACATCATCATCAACATCATCATCAACATCTTCATCAACATCATCATCAACATCATCATCAACATCATCAGCAACATCATCAGCAACATCATCAGCAACATCATCAGCAACATCATCAACAACATCATCATCAGCAACATCATCATCAGCAACATCATCATCAGCAACATCATCATCATCATCATCATCATCATCATCATCATCA
>JAXIVJ010010011.1:0-48902 GCA_036785665.1 Chirona hameri
TGAAAGATAGTCTTATATTTTGTTCTTCAAAGTTTTCAAGAGTACATTAAAGTGTAAAAGCACCAGACATGGCTCCTCCATGTTTTTACACTTTAATGTACTCTTGAAAACTACGAAAACATATAAGACTAAGTAAAAACCTGAGTAAAAGTACGAAACAAAGTATGACCCTAGTCTTACTTAACGGTGAAGGTGAATGACAGATTGCGCATGCTATCATCACGTCACGGAGCTGGGCTCGCGAAGCAGAGGCTGCGGCAAGGTTTCGGTGAGAGCCTAGGCGACTATTTTCACCTTTGTCATCTTCTGGTAATGGGAAAAGGGCTGATTTAGGTGCCCACCACTTGATAGCAGCTCGTCGTGTGACTCGCGGTGCCTAATTATAATGTTTGTCCGAAATTGTCCATTTCGTGATGAGTGGAAAGATAAGCCTGTTTTATCGGGCTAGTGAGTCATTTGTGTCCTACATGTAAAGTTAACAAAGACACAACAACATCAGCTGATCAGTTTCCGATGGTAGGTACTTTGCACTGAGTGGTAAGTCAGCTTTACGTGCCGCAACGACTCGGCACGATCAGCTGCCCGTTGCCATCTTATCTGCAGCCCTGAGCTAGTGCCGTGCCACTAACCCCAGCCACCAGCTAACCCCAGCCACCAGCTAATCCCAGCCACCAGCTAATCCCAGTCACCAGCTAACCCCAAGCTAACCCCAGTCACCAGGTAACCCCCAGCTAACCCCATTCACCAGCTAACCGACATGATGCGTCTCAGCTCGAACCTAAACGCATTGCCACGTGGCGGGGATAGGTGATCGATCGCCGGACAGATCTATGATGAAGTACATTGCCAAGTGGCGGGGATAGGTGATCGCCGGGCGGATCCTACCGCTCCGCTACCTGGGAAGAGCTGAGCTACTGCAGGACAACCTGAACTATGGGGAGGACGACTGGGCTACGTCGGAGAACCTGAGCTATGGAGGAGAACCATGCTACGTCGGAACTATGTGGGACAACCTGAGCTATGTGGGAGGACCTGAGTTATGTGGGAGGACCTGAGCTATGGAGGACCTGAGATGGACCTGAGCTGAGGATATGTACGTGGTCCAGTCACACCTGAGCTATGAAGGACCTGACATGGACCTGAGCTGAGGATATGTACGTGGTCCAGTCACACCTGAGCTATGGAGGACCTGAGATGGACCTGAGCTGAGGATATGTACGTGGTCCAGTCACACCTGAGCTATGGAGGACCTGAGATGGACCTGAGCTGAGGATATGTACGTGGTCCAGTCACACCTGAGCTATGGAGGACCTGAGATGGACCTGAGCTGAGGATATGTACGTGGCCCAGTCACACCTGAGCTATGGAGGACCTGAGATGGACCTGAGCCGAGGATATGTACGTGGTCCAGTCACACCTGAGCTATGGAGGACCTGAGATGGACCTGAGCTGAGGATATGTACGTGGTCCAGTCACACCTGAGCTATCAGTGTGACTGGACCACGTAGATGAATTGGGTGCGGTAAAAAGTATCGCACTCTATTGAAACCGGTGCAGTTCACTCACTAGACAGATGCAGCCTCACCATTTGCACACCTTCATAGACACAGCCAAAGTTATATAAACAACATGCCTTTTGCTTGCCTGTTGCCTTTCTATTATGCCTATCTGACATGGCTTGCATTTGGGGATAACAAGACTACTACGCAAGAGCTCTTTATTTTTTGAATGATATTTCATAATTCATACCTTACTTAAAATATTAGAATGTTTAAAATGCCAATCGACATGCATTGCCTTATCAACATTCGTGATCTTGATTAAGATGGATGTGATTTATCGCCACTTGTTGATTTGAATGGCATACAGCTGACCGCTGTCCATCTCTGTTCACTATTCCGCCACATGTCCCGGTTGCTGCCAGTATGAACGCACCAGAATACCGCAGCAGATAATTAATCGAGTGCACCCATTGTTCCCTGAAACAGTGCCCTGTGAAACCACCTCACTGGGGCGCTCCGATTCGGCGCTGCGATCCTGGCATTGCCCGTGGTTAATGAGGCCATGCCGATGGCTGCCGGTGGGGCAGCATGGCCTCAGCACGAGACGAAGCGCGTGCCGCCAGCGGGTCTGGGCGGTGGCGGCGGCCGGCTGCGCGGGGTGGCGCAACCCCGCATGGCGCTACGCACCAGAGTACTTATATCAATGAGTATCCTTTCCTTTCATCGACATCGGACCTACGGACGCCTTCTAGCCAGCCTTCTCCAGCCCTCCACCGCTTCCGGGTGCGGGACCCTGTCCACGTGCATGTGGCAGGGTCGTTAGACCCTTAGATAGGTAGCCTCTTAGATATTTTTAAGTAGGCAGAATCATTAGATTGGCAATAGGCCTCCTCCACGGTATAGTTCCCCTCCAGTCTTTGAGTTAACTTGCAGTTGCAGTTGCCAACACGTTCTGCCGTGTGTGGCAAATTAACGTAAAACTTAGGTTCCTGTTTTAACTTTCCCCTCCCTCCTCCGATCATGGCGACCCCCCCGACCCCCCCCCCCCCCCCCCCCCCCCCCGACCCCCCTCCGGGGTTCCCCGGCGCGCGTCCGCGTGCCCCCCTGGACGGTCCCCCTCCCAGCCCCCTGCCCGACCCGGCCATCACCCCGTTGGACTGGGGCCCCTTAGTCCCCCGCCCGCCGCTCAGTCCCCCTCCCAGCCCCCCTCAGGGGCCCCGCCCGCCCCGTCCGGGGGCCCGGCCGTTGCCGGACTCCCATCCCCCCGACCCACCCCCCCGCCCCTCCGCCCCTCCGTCCCCCCGACCCCCCGACCCACCCCCCGCCCCTCCGCCCCTCCGTCCCCCCGACCCCCCGACCCCCCTCTGGGGTCCCCCCGGTGCGCGACGTTGCACCTCCCCGGTCGGATCCACTCCCCGCTCCCCTCAGGGGCCTCCCAGGGTCCGACCCGGAGCACGGCTCCCCCCCGACCCCACCCCCCCGGACGGGCCCGCTTGCCTCCTTATGTGGCGAGCGGATGGCATTCCATTTAGGAATGTCAACCCGTTCCAGGTCCGGCGCTGGCTGGTCGCCATCTGTGGCGACGTAGCCAGCGCCAAACCCATTCGATCAGGAGCACTCCTGATCGAGACACTGACGTCCCAACAGAACGTCAGTGTCATGGGACGGACCACCTTCATCGGAGTGAGGGTCGCCGTGGAGGCCCCGGCGCACCTCAACTCCGTGGAGGGTCTGGCATGGTGCCCAGACGTGGCCGAGCTCTCGGAGGACGACCTCCTCCGGGAACTCGCACACCAAGGGGTGTGCGAGGTGACTCGCCTGTCGCCATCGAAGCGGCGACCCGATCAGCCCAACCCGCTGATTCGGCTCCGCTTCCGAGGCAAGGAGCTGCCGACCCACATCCACTGTGGGTACGTGGCTGCCCCCGTCGGGGAGTGGATCCCGCCCCCCGGCAGTGTCAGCAGTGCTGGCACTACGGCCACCTCAAGTGGACCTGCCGGGTGCGCACCGCCACCTGTGGTCGGTGCGCTGGCGAGCACGGCACCGAAGGGTGCACGCGCGCAGCACGCTGCGCCACGTGCGACCAGGCCCACCCGGCCTGGGACCGCCGGTGTTTGGCCTGGGGCCTCGCTCGCGAGACGGAGCGCTTGAAGCGCGGCGACAGTCGGCGCCCACCGGACGCCCCGCCCTCCACCTCTCTCAGCCCAGGTCTCGCCCCCGGCGCTTGGCCGCCCCTCCCACCTCCCGGAACCTCCCCACCACCCCACCGGCCTCCCGCCAGACCCCCCAACCGACAGACCCCCCGACCACCACCCCAGCTCCCCGAGGCATCTCTGTCGGACCTCGAAGGCGCCGTTGCCGCTGATCCACCGGCACCGCGCTCCCCAGCCCAACCAGCCGAGTCGAACACCGACTCAGGCCCCGCCTCCCCGGCCTCCCCAGCACCAGCGGAGAGCCGATTATCGGAGGACCTCCCCTCCTCGGACGACTCTCTCATGAGAGCCGTCTCCCGGAAAGTCGCCCGCAACCCCGCCCAGTCCCCGCCCTCCCGCCCCAGCTCCCCGCCCGCCCGCCTCTCCCCGCCATCCCTCCCCTCCTCCCACCCTCCTTCCCAGCTCCCTCGCCCTATAAGACAGGATAGCCCCTCCCCCCCCCCCAGCCCCCCTGAAAGTAACCGCTACCGCCGCAATTTGAGACGGTTCAACAAGAAACAATAAATCACCTCCAACAAATACTTAATTAAGTTATTTCTGACTAACTGTTAAATCGTGCTGCTGCTGACGTGGGAGTTGCCTGTTGGCTGCCGGTGTCTTGTTGCGGGGGCCCCCTGCTGGATCTCGGCCGCGCGGCGAAGGGTTCTTCGTTGCGTGGCTGATTTGGCGGGGGATTTCTGCGATGGGACGCCGATGGTTGATGAGCGGTTTTGCGTTGGCGGCGGAATGATTCCCTGCCAATTGGTCGCCCAACGAAAGGTCCCATTGGAATTCGTTGTTCATTTCTTAACGTAACGCTCCTCCCAACCCTCCTCAAATCATGTTAATGCCGACGTGGGCCCGCGTGTTGGCTGCCGGTGTCTTGTTGCGGGGGCCCCCTGCTGGATCGGTAGCGCGGCGAATGGTTCTGTGCGGGGCTGTTCGTGGCGTGGCTGATTTGGCGGGGGGCTCCTGCGATGGGACGCCGATGGTTGATGAGCGGTTTTGCGTTGGCGGCGGATTAATGCTGAGCTGAGTATTTTCTCTGCTTGGCCTATTAATGAACCTACTGTTTGATTATCTTACCAATTCGAAACTCCTTGACAAACTGTAGTCGGTGATCGGGACGTCACCGCCCCCCTCCCCAACGGATCACCGGCGTGCGGCCGCGCCACTGCGGTCCCGCCACCGCCCTCCCGGCGCTTTTTCCAATTGGTGACGATCAAACCAACAAAACCATCGGTGATCGTGACATCATCATGCGGCCGCGCCACCGCCAAACCATCGGTGACCGGGACGGCACCGTGCGGCCGCGCCACCGCCAAACCATCGGTGACCGGGACGGCACCGTGCGGCCGCGCCACCGCGGTCCCGCCACCGCCTCCCGGCTCAATTTTCCAACTATCTGTGACTATCTGAATTTTATAAGTGTACGCCACGGTATCCATATATATATATGAAAAAATAGGTCCCCTCTTAGATTATTTCTACCAAACACGTTTAGCTAAACAAATATAACAGGGATTTTTGGCCTTGCGCATTTTTGGCCCACCGCGCAGGTTTTTTTCCCTTTGCCTTAGACGCTGGGTTTTTTATTATTCAGGACTTTTCGCCCAGCTAAATACACCCCACAACCAGGTCTCGCCGAGGCGCCGGAGCCAGGGAGACTGGCAACAGTCTCCCGTTGTTGCAATGACGGCACCCCCACGGCTCCACCAACACTGACACTGTTCAAGTGCATGTAATACAAATATGTATGTATGTGTGTCTCGTGTTTTACTTATTTTTGACCTTGAACGAAATACTTAACGTAATGCTAGATATTATATTTGACCTTGAACGAAATACTTAACGTAATGTTAGATATTATATTTACTTTGAACAAATAATTTTTCCGGGTACAAATAAACCGGTTAACGTAATTAGTAACGTAAAATAGCTGCCCTAGTCCCTAGTTTGCTCCGGGTCACATAAACCGGTTAACGTAGTTTTTTGCCTGGCAAATTGCCAGAGGTCATTGCCCCTCCCCGGAAAATGGCTATAGGTCGTTCCGGGGAAAAAAAAATCAATGAGTAGGTTCAAGTTTGGCGACTGCCATGGCCACGTTACGCCTGGTTCAAACTATAATAAACTAACTATGTTACCATATCAACTATTTCTAGTATACTTTTTGGAATAGTTAACATTTTCTTCTAGAATTTCAACTATATAGTAGGATATGGTAATCACATCGGAGTATATCTGTAAAGAAAACTAAATATATTTAATACAATTGTGTGTGTATTCAAATGCAAATGATATTTAAAGTTCATTGGTACATCAATTGTATTGGAAAAATGTATATAAACACCATTTTAACGATACATCACAATTAGTCAGCTGTAACAGAGTTTGCATTCAGGCCGGATATTATGAAGCACCAGGCCGCCGCCGGGCCGGCCAGCCAGCGGCGGCGGCCGGCCGGCCCCGCGGCGGTACAGTCTCTGGCAAGGCGTCGTATGCGGTTCTCACCAACTTGCGGCCGGCGCGGCGGCGGCGGTGTACAGCCCCTGACAGCGGACCCCCGCTCCGGCGCGCCGTGTGGGCGGAATATGCCTCCACTCGACCGAGAATTGTGAACGATTGGAGTGTCTCAGGTAAAATCGGAGGCCATTCCAGGAATCTTGAAGAAACGAGCTTCCCATTGAGCATAAATACTTGTATCCATCTCTCTTAGATAACAAATTAAAGGGGGTAACTACCAAGCCTCTTTGCATTGCCTTAACACTGTGGAGCGGGATTCGACTGCCATGATGATGTCACGGCTACCAAACAACTTGCGCACCCCCCCCCCCCCCCCGCTACGCACCACCGTATTCCGTCTGTAGCCCAGCCACCACCGTATCCTACCTACAGCCCAGCCACCACCGTAGTCGCCACCGTATCCAACCTACAGCCCAGCAACCACCGTAGTCGCCACCGTATCCAACCTACAGCCCAGCCACCACCGTATCCAACCTACAGCCCAGCCACCACCGTATCCCTCCAGCCACCTCCTGCGTTCCCAGCCGCCGTGCGGTGGTGACCTTTGCAAGTGAAGTGTCAGGCCGGGTGAGCGCAGAGGCCAATCGGCGGCGGCGCGCCGGGGCAGCGGGGGCGGCTGCGGCCAGCATAGGGCGACCGGAGGCGACCGGGCCGTGCAGCGGCTCCCAGGCGGCTGAGCGGGTGGTGCAACGGGCGCTTGCCGGCCGAGAGGCGGCCTGCGGCGGCGGCGGAAAACACGCTGCAGTGACTGATCACTTCCGGCCCGCACTCAATGCGTTCGGCCGCCGCAGCCGGCAATCAAGAACGCGTCACAAATCACACTGATATCCCGCTCTCCTATAACGCATCCAAGTTAGTGTACTGCTCTCCTATAACGCATCCAAGTTAGTGTACTGCTCTCCTATAACGCATACAAGTTAGTGTACTGCTCTCCTATAACGCATCCAAGTTAGTGTACTGCTGTCCTATAACGCATCCAAGTTAGTGCACTGCTCTCCTATAACGCATCCAAGTTAGTGTACTGCTCTCCTATAACGCATCCAAGTTAGTGTACTGCTCTCCTATAACGCATCCAAGTTAGTGTACTGCTCTCCTATAACGCATCCAAGTTAGTGTACTGCTCTCCTATAACGCATCCAATTTAGTGTACTGCTCTCCTATAACGTATCCAAGTTAGTATACTGCTCTCCTATAACGCATCCAAGGTAGTGTACTGCTTGATGACATTACATAGTCAGATCACGGAATATTTGTGTGTCAGTTGTTTTGTTATTTTAACTCTTCGCTCTCATTTCGGTCTGTTTTGACGGTATGATAAGAAATAAGCAGCCCACAATTACCTTATGAAGCCAGCGATGTTCTATCTGACAAATGTTAGCGAAAACCAGACCGAGCCCCGGTCGCATAAAACTCACAAAATTCGACGACTTTGCCACACACCTCTCGCAGATATATACGATATATGATACCTTTCTTCTTAACCCTATTTGTAACAGGGGGTGGGGGATTCCGCCCCCCTCATGTTTTTCGCAGATATCTCCAGAACAGCTGAGAGCAGGCCCATGACATTTTGGGACTTTTCCCAAAACAGATTTTCACATATGGAGTCAAAATTATGAGTTCCTAATCTGAACAGAGGCGGTTCCAGGGCACGGTTTTGGGTGGGTTCGGCGGCGACATTTGACGATAATACGGAAATGCGATCTTCACGGTTTCTTCCTAACTGCCTCAAGTATGAAGGAGTTACATCGGTTTACGGTGATTGCAACAAGTGCAAATTAGTTGATGTTAATTAAATATCATAAAAATTGCATGGCAGAGGCGGTTTCAGGGGCTTGAAAAGGGGGGGGGGTTCAGGAAATATCCAATGCTTGGCGAGAAGCCAACACTCTACGAACGATTATAAGGTAGGCACTCTACGAACGATTATAAGATAATAGGTGAGTCCAGGTAGGGTAAAAAGGGGGATAAACAATGTGAATTGAAGTTGTAAGTGAAATAGTCACTGTTGACTAGTTGGTATCATAGTAGCGGATACTATACTTATCAAAAGGTCTTGCGCCTCCCCAGTTTGGATCCTGGATACGCCTATGATGAAGTACAACATGCAAAAAGGAACTATCTACGATCAGTAACTTATTTATAGTGCTGGTTAGCAACTTGCCTGCGGTTAATATTTTTTCTCTCTCCAATTTTACCTCCTTTTTCACTAGCCTGGTACCGCCTATGGCAAAAAATATGATTTATAACTGTTTTTCTAATGTCACAATAACATACCATTTAATTTATCACACACAAAAAAGAGAGAAAAAAAAAGGTTTTATTATGCATTTACTTCACCCCAAATTGAGTGACCTGCACACGCCTATGATTTTTTGAATTTTCAAAAGTCACCATCATATATCAAGTTCCAATTAAATCTCTATCGATTCCCATTGGTTGTGTTAAAATCGGTTTATAAACATGACAGCTGTATTGGATCACAAATACCACTAAAATGTGTAGTTTTTGCCCACCTGTTGCCCCCCTATCAACAATTTAGATTTGTATATTTTTTAGAGATGTAGATCGTGTTGAGGGGAACCAAACGCCGATTCATTTTTGAAAATCGGACGGGTAGATCTCGAGATCTCCGGGGGGGGGGACGGAATCAGCCCCCCCCCCCCTCCCCTGTTACAAATAGGGGTAGCCAGGAGCCTGTTCAAATACGATTTTACTGAACTTTGGCCTGGAGTTTTCAGGTTTCTGAAAACAATTGATGCAAATATCAGCTCAATGCAGACATTAAATGCAATACAACATAATACAATATAACTCGAATACCACAAAATCTGGTATCGTTCTCATTTTTTTTTATCCTTTGGCCAGAGCCTGAAATAAACCGGAATTTCAGCTTTATTAGCACTATTAGCATTATTATAATTATTAGCATTGTTATTAGCATAATTATTATCATTTGCCGTTTAATTTATTCTGACAAATGTATGCTGCCATATTTGTACTGCCATTGTTTGAGTCAGGATAATATATTTATGTTGCCATGGTAAAAACCTTTCATCTGCTGAAAATACGGTAGCAATTTGTAGGTGCTCTGAGATATCCATCGGCAGGCCAGCATTCAGACGTCCATGAAGACATCAAAATTTCGTATACGTATTCAAATACGTATTCAAAGTAACTCCGATTTCGCCCAAATTTGCATACGATAAACCCAATGCTGTCAATGCACAGCCTTTTTAGTTATACGGGAATATAAGAAAAGGTTTGACCTACAGAGGTCACAATAGGTCAAACAGGTAAAATACGCGGTACCCCATAACTTTTAACCTAATTGACTTAGAGAAACATCTCCTGATCTAAAAAACACTCGAAACACGGTGAAGATCATGAACAAACCAAGATTGTACCAGTTTGGGTCACTGTTTGACCTCAGGTATTTTTTTTTGTTAATGGGTGATAACTATTTGCGCAGTACCCTATAACATCTCAGAAAACACACTTATATATGCAATTTAGCACAGAACCATCCGCAAGTGACCCTAGTTTATGCACAGCACAGCAGATGACCTTACTCTGCTACCGTGTGACCTTAGGGCACACAAACACGATAAAAATACGGTTTTGTCCAAAAATCGCGGTACCGCATAACTCCTACAATAATTGAAGTAGTGGAATCATCCTAGCGCACAATTTTTTGCATTAGCACATAGATGTTGCACAACAAAACATTTTATCTGAAAATGTCACTCTTTGACCTCAGGTCACGGCCACATTTTAAATGAGACATTTTAGACAATGGCACGGTACCGCATAACTTTTTCCCTAAACGACTTAGGGAAATCATCCCAATAGCTTAATATTCACAAAAGACCATAAATGGTGCACAAAAAGAGACCTAAGCCCTTCAGGTTATCGTTTGCTCTCAGGTCACGGCATAAGTTAACGTTATGGCACATGGCGGAATGGCGCGGTACCGAATAAGTTTTCCAAAAAAATAACTTAAAGAACACGTTCCACCATCTTTTAACCCATCGAAGGTGCAAAACTCAAGACTTGACCCCTCCGGGTCACCATTTGACCTCACGTCACCTGGAAAGGCGATAATATCCATTTAACGAGCCGTCCAAATACGTATTCGTTGTTTACCGATCGAATGTGTTCAAACTTATATCAAATGTTGCTGTCTATGAGTATATTATAAACCTAAAGCAATTTATCGCTGAGGTCAATCGCTTGACCTCGGGAAGTCACATAGAGTGCCTGCGAGGTCAAGTCTCGGGTACCGCATAACTTTTTACCTAAACGACTTACCGGAAGTTTTTTCAATGGCTAAATACTCCCAACAGCCTATAAATGGTGCACAAAGAGCGATCTAATCCCTTCAGGTCATCGTTTGACCTCAGGTCATGGGATGAATTAACGTTATGGCACATGGCAGAATGGCGCGGTACCGCATAAGTTTTTCCGAAAATCACTTAGAGAACCCATTCCACCACCATCGCCCTCCCTTTAACCCACCGAAGGTGCAGAATTTAAGAATTGACCACACCAGGTCACTGCTTTACCTCAGGTCTCCTGGAAAGGCGCTAATATCCATTTAACGTTCCGTTCAAATACAAATTCGTTGTTTACCGATGGCTTGTGTTCAAACTTATAATAAAATGTTGGTGTCTATGAGTATATGCGAAAACTAAAAGCATTTATCACTCAGGTCAATCGCTTGACCTCGGGAGGTCATAGAGTGTCTGCGAGGTCAAGACTCGGTTCGGCATAACCTTGTTTTCCAAACGACTTACCGAAATTTTTTCAACGGCTAAATATTCCCACCAGCCTTTAGATGGTGCACAAAAAGCGACCTAACCCTTTCAGGTAATCTTTTGACCTCAGGTCACGGCATGAGTTAACGTTATGGCACACGGCAGAATGGCGCGGTACCGCATAAGTTTTCCACAAAATCACTTAGAGAACACATTCCACCACCACTGCCTTCCCTTTAACCCACCAAAGGTGCACAACCCAAGCTTGACCCCTCCGGGTCACCGTTTAACCTCAGGTCACCTGGAAAGGCGCTAATATCCATTTAACGAGCCGTCCAAATACGTATTCGTTGTTTACCAATCGAATGTGTTCAAACTTATACCAAATGTTGGTGTTTATGAGTATATACGAAACCTAAAAGCATTTATTGGTGAGGTCAATCGCTTGACCTCGGAATGTCATAGAGTGCCTGCGAGATCAAGTCTCGGGTATCGCATAACATTTTTCCTAAACGACTTTCCGAAGTTTTTTCAACGGCTAAATATTCCCACCAGCCTATAGATGGTGCACAAAGAGCGATATAATCCCTTCAGGTCATCGTTTGACCTCAGGTCATGGCATAAGTTAACGTTATGGCACACGGAAGAATGGCGCGGTACCGCAAAAGTTGTTTTATTCCGAAAACCACTTAGAGAACCCATTCCACCGCCATCGCCTTCCCATAACCCTATTTGTAACAGGAGGGGGGGCGGATTCCGCCCCCTCATGTTTTTCGCAGATATCTCCCGAGCAGCTAGAACCAGACCCATGACATTTTGGGACTTTTCCTAGAATTAAATTTCGCATTTGGAGTCAAAATTTCGTGTTCTTAACCCGAACAGAGGCAGTTCCAGGGCACGTTTTTTGGAGGGTTCTGTGGCGACATTTGCCGATAATACGGAAATGCGATTTTCACGGTTTCTTCATAACTGCCTCAAGTATGAAGGAGTTACATCGGTTTACAGTGATTGCAACAAGTGCAAATTAGTTGATGTTAGTGAAATATTATAAAAATTGCATGGCAGAGGCGGTTTCAGGGGCTTGTAAAGGGGGGCGTCCAGGAAGTATGCAGTGCTTGGCGGGAAGCCAATAGGGCGATGTCAGGGGCATTTACAGCTATCAAGATGTAAAAGATAGCTTCTCCTTCCATTATTTGCATAATTTCTTACATATAGAGTTGCAGGGGCGTGTTCAGGCAGATGAAGGGGGGGGGGGTGACTGGCATGGTGATGAAGATATGATAGCGATTACGGCGCAATAGACGGTTAGTTTATAATGATATATGCACATATGAGGCCAAGAGAGGAAATTGAGTCATCTTTGAAGAGGCGCGCTCAGGAATGGAAGAAGGGGGTCATATTATTGCAAGGAAACTAAGATGCATTGGCCTACAATGACATAACATACTGCAGTTTTCGGATAAAACATACATCACAGGGTACTCTACGAACAATAACAAGAAAATAGGCGAGTCCAGGTAGGGTAAAAAAGGGGTAAGCAATGTGCATTGAAGTTGTAGGTGAAACAGTCACTGTTGACTAGTTAGTATTATAATAGCGGATACTATACATATCAAAAGGTCTTGCGCCTCCCCATTTTGGATCCTGGATACGCCTATGATGAATTACAACATGCAAAAAGGAACTATCTACGATCAGTAACTTATTTATAGTGCTGGGTAGCAGCTTGCCTGCGGTTAATATTTGTTGTCCTATTTGACCTCCCTTTTTCACTGACCTGGTACTGGGGGGCGGACTCCGCTCCCCTTATTACAAATAGGGGTAGCCAGGAGCCTGTTACAAATAGGGTTAAACCCACCTAAGGTGCAGAATTCAAGACTTGACCCCACCGGTTCACTGTTTGACCTCAGGTCACCTGGAAGAGCGCTAATATCCATTTAACGAGCCGTCCAAATACGTATTTGTTGTTTACCGATCGAATGTGTTTAAACTTATACCAAATGTATGCATCTATGAGTATATTCGAAACCTAAAAGCATTAATCGCTGAGGTCAATTGCTTGACCTCGGAAGGTCATAGAGTGCCTGTGAGGTCAAGTATCGGGTACCGAATAACTTTTTTCCTAAACGACTCGGGGAATCAGCCCAATAACTTAAGATTCACAACAACAAAAGACTGAGATGGTGCACAAAGAGCGACCTAACCCCTTCAGGTCATCGTTTGACCTCAGGTCACGGCATAAGTTAACTTAATGTTCACGGCAGAATGGCGCGGTACTGCATAAGTTGTTCCCAAAATAATTTAGATAATACATTTCACAACCATCGCCTTCCCTTTAACCCACCGAAGGTTCAGAATTCAAGACTTGACCCCATCGGCTCACCGTTTAACCTCAGGTCCCCTGGAAATTGCGCTAATATCCATTTAACGAGCCGTCCAAATACGTATTCGTTTTTTAACGATCGAATGTGTTCAAACTTATATAAAATGTTGGTACCTATGAGTATATTCGAAACCTGAAAGCATTTCTCGCTTAGATCAATCGCTTGACCTCGGGAGGTCATAGATAACATACGACGTCAAGTCTCGGGTACCACATAGCGTTTTTCCTAAACAACTTACCGAAGTTTTTTCAACGGCTAAATATTCCCACCAGCCAATAGATGGTGCACAAAGAGCGACCAAAACCCTTCAGATCATCGTTTGACCTTATGTCACGGCATAAGTTAACGTTATGGCACACAGCAGAATGGCGCAGGACCGCATACGTTTTCCCCAAAATCACTTAGAGAACCCATTCCACCACCATCGCCTTTCCTTTAACCCGCCGAAGATTCACAGTTCAAGACTTGACCCCAACGGGTCACCGTTTGACCTCAGGTCACCTGGAAGAGCGCTAATATCCATTTAATGAGCCGTCCAAATACATATTTGTTGTTTACCGATCGAATGTGTTCAAACTTATATCAAATGTTAATATCTATGAGTATATTCGAAACCTAAAAGCAATTGCTGCTGAGGTCAATCACTTGGCTTCGGGAGGTCATAGAGTGCCTGCGAGGTCAAGTCTCGGGTACCGCATAACTTTTTCCCTAAACGACTTACCGAAGTTTTTTAACGGCTAGATATTCCCACCAGCCTGTAGATGGTGTACAAAGAGCGACCTAATTTTTTCAGGTCATCGTTTGAGCTCAGGTCATGGCATAAATTAACGTTATGGCGCACGGCAGAATGGCGCAGTACCGCATAAGTTTTCCCTAAAATCACTTAGAGAACCCATTCCACCACCACCGCCTTCCCTTTAACCCACCGAAGTTGCACAATTCAAGACGTGACCCCTCCGGGTCACCGTTTGACCACAGGTCACCTGGAAAGGCGCTAATATCCTTTTAACGAGCATTTAAAATACGTATTCGTTGTTTACCGATCGAATGTGTTCAAATTTATATCAAATGTTGGTGTCTATGAGTATATTCGAAACCTAAAAACATTTTTTGCTGACTTGAATCGCTTGACCTCGAGAGGTCATAGAGTGCCTACAAGGTCAAGTTTCGGGTACCGCATAACTATTTTACTAAACGACTTACCGAAGTTTTTTCAACGGCTAAATATTCCCACCGACTTATATAGATGGTGCACAAAGAGCGACGTAATCCCTTCATGTCATCGTTTGACCTCAGGCCATGGCATAAGTTAACATTATGGCACGCGGCAGAATGGCGCGGTACTGCATAAGTTTTCCCCAAAACCACTTAGAGAACCCATTCCACCACCATCGTCTCCCCAAAATCCCCTTAACACGCGCCCTGGAGGGGGGGGGGGGCGAAATCCGCCCACCCCTCCAGTTATTTTCTCAAAGATAGCGCAAAACTGGCGGCAAAACTGGCGCCGTTTTTTGCATACCAGTTTGGAAATAAACTACCCACATCATGTGGCATTCTTGACCTCGGGTCATCTCAGGTCAGGTCACCAGACCAGGTCACGTGATAACCCCATCTCTAAAACGTTTGCGGTAGTACCGCAGCCACAGTTTTAGGCAATCGGTTTCAATCTTGCAGGATTTGATAAGGTTATAGATACCTACAATCTGTTTAACTCGGATTTTTTGTATATCGGTGACCTAAGGTCAGGTCAATTTCGTGAACGCCAGCACTTTTGGTGTTAATAACTATCGACATAATGAAGATAGAGAAGTGAAAATGTTGCCCATGTGTTTGACTCGTCGAGACACGTCTCCTAATATGCAACATGCCCTACTTGGGTCACCACTTGACCTTGACCTGAGGTCAAATTTCTATGTTGACTTAACCTAGGCAAGTTGAATATGATTCGAAACGACGTGATAAGACAAACACGATGGCATCAAACTTATTGCTTCATCTTTATTGGGTGAAAAGTTATTTGCCAAAAAATAGTGTTGCCAAAAAATAACATTTTTGACATTTGATGATCTCTAGAGCCTCAACTATTGACCTAAGCTAAAATCTGAGGAAACCATAGCGATTGTATTTTTAAAGAGCTTTCCACTGCTTTTTTCGTTTTCTCCTAGCTATCATAGCTTATGTGATATCTCTGTTGACCTCAATATTGACCTGACCTAAGCAAAATATAGGAATACTTTCGATAGAACTTGTCTCAAGCTATTTAACGCTGTTTTCTGCTTGTCACTACGTTGCGTGCTTTTTTTTAGATCGTAGGGGGAGAGGCGAAATCCTCCCCCCCCCTTTCCAGGGCGTTGAATTATCTGAGGCCCTCCAGGGCGTGTGTTAACCCACCGAAGGTGCACAACTCAAGACTTGATCCCTCCGTATCACTGTTTGACCTCAGGTCACCTGGAAAGGCGATAATATCCATTTAATATATATTAGCGCCTTTCCAGGTGACCTGAGGGCAAACGGTGACTCGGTAGGGTCAAGTCTTGAATTATGCACCTTCGGTGGTTTAAAGGGATGGCGATGGTGGTGAAATGGGTTATTTAAGTTATTTTGGGGGAAATATATGCGGTACCGCACCATTCTGCCGTGTGCCATAACGTTAATTTATCCCGTGACCTGAGGTCAAACGATAACATGAAGGGGAGGTCGCTCTTTGTGCACCATTTATGGTCTTTTGTTAATATTAAGCTTTTGGGCTGATTCCCTAAGTGGTTTTTAAAAAAAAGTTATACGGTACCCGAGACTTGATCCCGCAGGCACTCTATGACCTCCCGAGGTCAAGGGATTGACCTCAGCAATACATTGTTTTAGGTTTCGAATCTACTCATAGACACCACCATTTGATATAAGTTTGAACATATTAGATTGGTAAACAACGATTAGGTATTTGGACGGTCCGTTAACCCTATTTGTAACAGGCTCCTGGCTACCCCTATTTGTAACAGGGGGGGGGGGCGGATTCCGCCACCCCCCCGGAGATCTCGAGATCTACCCGTCCGATTTTCAAAAATGAAACAATGTTTGGTTCCCTTCAACACGATCTACATTTATAAATAATACAAAAATATAAATTTGGGATAGGGGGGCAACAGGGGGGCAAAAACTACAAATTTCAGTGGTATTTTGGATCCAACATAGCTTTTATGTTTATCGACCGATGTTAACACAACTAAAAGGAATCAATAGAGATTGAATTGGAAATTGATATATGACGGTGACGTCTGAAAATTCAAAAATCATAGGCGTGTGCAGGTCACTCAATATGGGGGTGAAGTAAATACGTAATAAAACCATTTTTTATGTTGTTTTTTTGATAAATGAAATGGTATGTGATTGAGACATTAGATAAAACAGTTATAAATCATATTTTTTTGCCAAAGGCGGTACCAGATTAGTGAAAAAGGGGGTAAAATTGGGAAAAAGTATTAACCGCAGACAAGTTGCTACCCAGCACTATAAATATGTTACTGATCGTAGATAGTTCCTTTTTGCATGTTTTACTTCATCATAGGCGTATCCAGAATCCAAACTGGGGCGGCGCAAGACCTTTTGATAAGTATAGTATCCGCTATTATGATACTAACTAGTCAACAGTGACTATTTCACTTACAACTTCAATTAACATTGCTTACCCCCCTTTTTACCCTACCTTGACCCGCCTATTATCTTATAATCGTTCGTAGAGTAGCCTGTGGTGTGTGTTTCTTCCGAAAACTGCTGTATGTTATGTCATTGTACGCCCATGCCTCTTAGTTTCCTTGCAATAATATGACCCCTTTTCTTCCATTCCTGACGCGCCTCTGCAAAAAAATAACTGTATTCCCTTTTCTGGTCTCATATGTGCATATATTATTATAAGCTAAACGTATATTGTGCCGTTATCGCTGGCATATCGTCATCACCATGCCAGTCACCCCCCTTTTCATGTTCCTGAACACGCCCCTGAAACTCTATATGTAATACATTATGCAAATAATGGAAGCAGAAACTATCTTTTACATCTTGATAGCTATAAATGCCCCTTACATTGCTCTATTGGCTTCCCGCCAAGAATTGAATACTTCCTGGAAACCCCCCCCTTTTCAAGCCCCTGAAAACGCCTCTGCCATGCAATATTTATGCTATTTCATCAACATCAACTAATTTGTACTTGTTGCAATCACCGTAAGTCGATGTAACTCCTTCATACTTGATGCAGTTAGGAAGAAACCGTGAATATCGTATTTCCGTATTATCGCCAAATGTCGCCTCCGAACCCACCCAAAACTGTGCCCTGGAACTGGCTCTGTTCAGGTTAAGAACTCAAAATTTTGACTCCAAATGCGGAGTTCAATTCTGTGAAAAGTCCCAAACTTTTATGGGCCTGCTCCCAGCCGTTCTGGAGATATCTGCGAAAAATATGAGGGGGGGCGGAATCCGCCCCCCCCCCTGTTACAAATAGGGTTAAATGGATATTAGCGCCTTTCCAGGTGACCTGAGCGCGTGAAAAACGGTGACCCGGTAGGGTGAAGTCTTGAATTCTGAACCTTCGTTGGGTTAAAGGGAATGCGATGGTGGTGAAATTGATTCTCTAAGTGATTTTGGGAAAAACATGCGGTACCGCGCCATTCTCCCGTGTGCCATAACGTTAAGTCATGCCGTGACCTGAGGTCAACCGATGACCTGAAAGGATTAGGTAGCTCTTTGTGCACCATATATAGGCTGGTGAAAATATTTAACAGTTGAAAAAATTCGGTAAGTCGTTTAGGAAAAAGTTATGCGGTACCCAAGACTTGACCTCTCAGGCACTCTATGACTTCCCGAGGTCAAGCGATTGACCTCAGCGATAAATTATTTTACGTTTGTAATATACTTATAGTCACCAACATTTGATTTAAGTTTGAACACATTCGATTGGTAAACAACGAATACGTATTTGGACGGCTCGTTAAATGGATATTAGCGCATTTCCAGGTGACCTGAGGTCAAACAGTGACCCGGTAGGGTCAACTCTTGAGTTGTGTACCTTCGGTGAGTTAACCCTATTTGTAACAGGCTCCTGGCTACCCCTATTTGTAACAGGGGGGGGGGGCGGATTCCCCCCCCCCGGAGATCTCGAGATCTACCCGTCCGATTTTCACAAATGAAACGGTGTTTGGTTCCCCTCAATACGATCTACATTTATAAATAATAACAAAAATATAAATTTGGGATAGGGGGGCAACAGGGGGGAAAAACTACAAATTTTAGTGGTATTTTTGATCCAACATAGCTTTCATGTTTATCAACTGATTTTAACACAACTAATAGGAATCGATAGAGATTGAATTGGAAATTGCTATATGATGGTGACGTTTGAAAATGCAAAAATCATAGGCGTGGTCAGGTCACTCAATATGGGGGTGAAGTAAATGCGTAATAAAACCATTTTTTGATGTTGTTTTTTTGATAAATGAAATAGTATGTGATTGAGACATTAGAAAAACAGTTATAAATCATATTTTTTTGCCATAGGCGGTACCAGGTTAGTGAAAAGGGGGTAAAATTGGGGAAACGTATTAACCGCAGACAAGTTGCTACCCAGCACTATAAATATGTTACTGATCATAGATAGTTCCTTTTTGCATGTTGTACTTCATCATAGGCGTATCCAGGATCCAAACTGGGGCGGCGCAAAACCTTTTGATGAGCATATTATCCGCTATTATGATACTAACTAGTCAACAGTGACTAGTTCACTTACAACTTCAATTAACATTGCTTACCCCACTTTTTACCCTACCTGGACTCGCCTATTATCTTATAATCATTCGTAGAGTAGTCTGTTGTGCGTGTTTCATCCGAAAACTGCAGTATGTTATGTCATTGTACGCCCATGCCCATGTTTCCTTGCAATAATATGACCCCCTTTCTTCCATTCCTGAGCGCGCCTCTGAAAAAAATGACTTTATTCCCTTTTCTGGTCTCATATGTGCATATATTATTATAAGCTAAACGTATATTGCGCCATTATCGCTGGCATATCGTCATCACCATGCCAGTCACTCCCCTTTTCATGTTCCTGAACACGCCCCTGAAACTCTATATGCAATAAATTATGCAAATAATGGAAGCAGAAGCTATCTTTTACATCTTGATAGCTATAAATGCCCCTTACATTGCTCTATTGGCTTCCCGCTAAGCATTGAATACTTCCTGGAAACCCCCCCCCCCTTTTCAAGCCCCTGAAACCGCCTCTGCCATGCAATTTTTATAATATTTCATTAACATCAACTAATTTGCACTTGTTGCAATCACCGTAAGCCGATGTAACTCCTTCATACTTGATGCAGTTAGGAAGAAACCGTGAAGATCGCATTTCCGTATTATCGCCAAATGTCGCCTCCGAACCCACCCAAAACTGTGCCCTGGAACCGCCTCTGTTCAGGTTAAGAACTCAAAATTTTGTCTCCAAATGCGGAGTTCAATTCTATGAAAAGTCCCAAAATTTCATGGGCCTGCTCCCAGCCGTTCTGGAGATATCTGCGAAAAACATGAGGGGGGGGGGGGGCGGAATCCACCCCAACCCCCCCCCCCCCCCTGTTACAAATAGGGTTAAAGGGAAGGCGATGGTGGTAGAATGGGTTCTCTAAGTGATTTTTGGAAAAACGTATGCGGTACCGCGCCATTCTGCCGTGTGCCATAACGTTAACTTATGCCGTGACCTGAGGTCAAACAATGACCTGAAGGGGTTAGGTCGCTCTTTTTGCACGATCTATGGTCTTTTGTGAATTTTAAGCTATTGGGGTGATTTCCTTAACCCTCGCCCTACGGGGGGGGCTGACAGCCCCCCCCCCCCTCTGAAGTTTGTCTTAAATAGCTTTTACGAGTGCATCACATCTTGCTGACATTTTTGGTAGCCGAGTTTACAACAATTATACGTATGCTGTAAAAATTTAATTGAAATTAGTTGAGCAGTTTGAGAGATAATCATGTTTTGATGACGTCATGTTGGTAGAAAAAGATAAATATTTGAAAAATGGTAGAAAACAGAGTTTTTAAGGAAATTGCAAACGCAATTCACCAAAGATACAAATAGGAATTCTCTTTAAAATGGTTATCTCGGATTTTCACAATTTTGGGTTTTTGACCCATAAAATAAAAACAAAAGCTTACTTTTTTGGCAATATCCCCACAAAATCAAAATTTTCAAAGATGTTAGAAAAACCGGAATATATGTGGGAAAAGTAAGTATGGAAAATACCCATACCAAATTTTAAAGCAATATCTTCATTTTTGACTGAGTGATGGTTCCCGAAGTGTAAGAAACTGATGACTTCATTTTTTTTAATAACTTATTTGACTTTTTTGACAAATTACGAACAAGTATTTACCTTTTCTGTATTTCTGAGACAAAATTGGTCTAGGAACAGGTCTTTTTATTTACATTTGACAATCTCTAATTTTGAGGTTTTCTGAATAGCAAAATCGCTGTTCGGGACGTGGTAAATCGGAGGTCATTCACTTGACCTGGAAGGTCACCCGATGGCCGGAAACCAAAAATTCGCATACTGTTACGTTCCTCTCATGACAGGCAACATGCTGGTTCTTACTGCATTGCTCTAAGTTGCTTGGTTTGTAAGTTAACAAGGGGCCTGTCAGCCCCCCCCCCCCACCAGGGCGAAGGTGAAAAAACTCCCGTAGGGCGAGGGTTAATTCGTTTAGGGAAAAGTTATGCGGTACCACGCCATTGTCTAAAATGCCTCCTTAAAAACATATGGACGTGACCTGAGGTCAAAGGGTGACATTTTCGGATAAAATGTTTTGGTGTGCACCATCTATGTGCTAATGCAAAAATTGTGGCACTAGGATGGCTTGTCTATTTCAATTATTGTAGGAGTTATGCGGTACCGCGATTTTTGGCCAAAATCGTATTTTTCACGTGTTTGTGTGACATAAGGTCACACGGTAGCAGGGTAAGTTCATCTGTTGTGTTGTGCATTAACTATGGTCACTTGCGGATGGTTAAGTGCTCAATTGCATACATAAATGCGTTTTCTGAGATTGTATAGGGTACCGCGCAAATAGTTATCACCCATTGCAAAAAGAGACATTTTTGACCTGAGGTCAAACAGTGACTCGAACTGGTCCAATCGTGGTTTGTGCATGATCCGCAACCTGTTCAGAGTTTTTTTGTTAATCAGGAAATGTTTCTCTAAGTCAATTAGGTGAAAAGTTATGACAAAAATTTGTCCTTTTTGACCTATTGTGACCTCTGTAGGTCAAACCGTTTAATATATTCGCGTATAACTTCATAGGCTGTGTACTGACTGCATTGGGTTTATCGTGCGCACATTTGGGCGAAAACGTAGTTACTTTGAATACGTATTTGAATACGAATACGAATACGTTACTGTGGACGTAGCACTCAGCGGGCCTAGGCAGCGTTCAAGGCCAGCCAAGGCCATCCAGCTGGCTACAATAGCTGTCCAATATGCTGCTCGGCGCGCTTCCCGCTTGAAATTACCTTGACAAGACCATTTTGGACCACGCCGGATCGAATGGTGAAGACATCGCCCAGATCGGTTAAATGGTTTCGGAGCATGGGCTCGTCGGCAAATTTGCACTACAAGTTTTGGTCCAATTTGGTACATTTATGGTGGATCAAACTGTATAAAATCCCAAAAGGCACTGTTTCAGACCACTTTTAATCGAATGGTGAAAGCATCACTCAGATCGGTCCAGTAGTTTCGGAGCATCTCGTCTGCTAATCTGGTCGGTTTTTAGACCTTCCCGGCAGAAACTACCAGGGAAACTGCGGTTGGCGCATACATTCAGTGAGGCTACAAGAAAAAAGAAGAGTTTATTCCCGGTACCGTATCCTGAATGCTGTTACAAAAAAGTAGTACAAAAGAAAACGAAAACTTCGATGTTGTGCAAAATCGTTTAATCGAAATGGTGGACGAAATGCGAAGTCGGCAAACCGTTAAAGGGATTATACGGGTTTCCGTCCTGAAAGTAAATGCACTCTTTTGCAGTTGTATGAGCTTTAAACACGTTTAAGACTAACAGGGACCTCAATGCTCATTTAGTCCATTATTTCAGCAATTATCAGCGTTAAAACTTGGGCGTTTTTCGAGGCTAGTATCAGATAACGACTACTTGATCGGCACCACTTTTCCACCACTTTTATCTTAAGATCAATTTTAGAGTTTTGAATTATCTGCAAGTCCTACACTGGATCACAAAAGTATTATGCAATTCAAAACTGACGGGACTTTGTATTACTACACACTGTTCGTTGAGGTTTTGTGTTTTTGTGGTTTTCTTATCTCTGGCCTTTAGCGTTGAGAATTTGTTGGTGGCGTATTAATTTTTTGACATGAAAATTCATGACAAATATATAATTTTATGGGAAAACTAGGTAACTGCTGCTGTCGTTGGAACACAACAAGTTTATTTTCTTTCAAATATTGCTTATTTTACCGGAAATATACCATAAGTGAGGTGTTTTTATTAGCATAAAAGAGATGACTCGCTCTGCCTCAGCCGGTCCTGCAGAAAATACGCGGTGGCATCACCGCGCACTTTGGAATGTCCTTACGTGCAGAAGAGGTCATTTCCAGAAAAATGTGGCTACCGTGGGACTTCTACCACCTTCATAAGTACGTTTTACTATGTAACTCAATTATTCTGGGAAAAAACCGTATAATAAGGATAAAAAGTTGTATCCTGACATGCTCCAAAGTCAGGATAAATTCGGATCTGGACCGACCCTATTGAAATACACATCGTTTAATATACCCTGACAAAAAAGTATGGATAAATTAAAAATATTTGCCAATCATGTTTATCCTGACAAAAAGTCAGGATAAACCCGAAAAATGAACACCTCAATGCGGCTTTCTGGTTAACCAATTGTTGAGCCCTAGTGTGTATCGGATTGGATTCGATCAACCTTGAGAGAAACTCGTGGATCTGGATTTCGGACTGGATGGACTTGGATTGGAGCAGGCCGAACTGGAATGATCCATTCCATGCCGTTCACTACAGATCAGGTGTGCCATTTTGCCGACTGCTTTCAGTCTCATATCCTCTCTGCTTTGAGTCTCATATCATCTAACAGCTATACTACCGTATTTCGCGTAGCGAATTGGTAACAATAGTACGCACGAAGACTAGGTGAAAATCAAGCTATAGGCTCAGTTTTCCAACTTGCTTTAACCCGCGCCCTGCTGGGGTCGGCAGCCGAACGCGCCCCTCTGGGGGGTAAATATTACTCCCCCCTCTTATTTTCCGAACCAATGACCGCAGTGGGACACGCAAGGCGGCGATCGAAAGGTCTCAGAAAGACAAATATAATGCACACCCGAAATTCATAAAATAAGGTCACATGTCAGGTCACGATCAGGTCAAAGATCAAACTTAAGGTATTTTAGTTTTTGAGCCATACTTTCCATCCAAAGCCTTATATTGCGACTATAATCGCACAAGGTGCTCTCAAAGGTATAATGCACCTCCCATATCAGTCGAAAGTGAAATTGTAAGCAAATGTCAAGGTCAAGGTCAGGTCACAAAAGGTCACAGGTCTACGAAAGCCATGCGACACATGTATAGGTTATTTTACACGTAGAATTCGATAGTAGAAGCCATTTTCACAACCTGATCCCACATAATTGCCCTCAGCTCAAGGTCAGGTCACAAAAAAGTTAAAGTTTGAAATTGATTAATCTGAATCCAGATAAATGTTTCTAGACCAGTTTTGTCTCATAAATACAGTGGTGGTATTGATTTGTCTGTATCTAATCAATAAAAGCAACACAAAAAACGGGAATTAAAAAAATGACGTCATGAGTTACTTATACTTAGGCAGCCATCATTCAGTCAAACATAAAAGTTATTGTTTTGGAATTTGGTTTGAGTATCTTCCATGCTTCGTTCTCTAACATATATTCCGTTTTTTTGCGAATATGTGAAGATGTAGATTTTGAGGGAATAAAAATCGTTTTTTGAGGGGTCACAAAACAACATTTGCAAAATTTCGAGATAGCTAGTTTTTAGCCCGTGCAATTTTCTACTTTTAAGCGTTTTTTGATTGCCTTTTACTTCAAATGTAGCATTTGTACGGCTTGGCAAATTTTAGCTGATTTCTTGTCAAACTCGCGTGTGGTGACGTCATTTAAACGTCATTATCTTCCAATGCACTACCTTAATTTCAATGAAATATGGTGCCAAGACGTATATTTGATGGAGGATAAGGTACTGCCAGTTTGACGTTGCTATCCCTCACAGTTTTCAAGTTATTGAGAAAATTCTGGGGAGGGGTACAATTTACCCTCCAGCGGGGCGCGGGTTAAACTGGCTGTTATCTCAGCTCAAAGCGCTTACAAAGGTGAACCTCCAATAAGTACCTAATCATAACATTACAGCAGGAGATTATAAAAGGACATTCATGAGCGTCGCCACGGTTTAAAAACTACTAGGGACACATTTTGATATCTAGCCCTCCCCTCGTTCAGAGACAGTTCAGAGATATATCTATATATCTAAATAGCTATATATCTATATATCTATATATCTATATATCTATATATATATATATATATCTATATATCTATATATCTATATATCTATATATCTATATATCTATATATCTATATATCTATATATCTATATATCTATATATCTATATATCTATATATGGACTGACGCCGGGCACGTTTTTTAGCATTATCCGCAAAGACCAAGCTTGGACGATTCCATTAAATTAGGCCTACTTAAACTTTAAAATTGCATACTTAATTTAAATACGCTACCGATATTAACACAAAAATCAAAGGTTGCATGCATACCTATGCAATATGCATAACTGTTCGTTACCATTCATTTTTTTTAAGGAAACTTCAGACCTGATGATGACAGTGCTGGGGCGTTCCAGGACAGACCAGTCGGAGGGTCGATTATACACCCTCATTGCTCAGAAAACTCTAAGATTTGGTTTATAGGGTTTTCGTAGTCCCTGAAGACGGCTGTGCAAATATTTTGCCTCGCCGAGCAACGGTTACCGAGTTATAGCCTCCGGCAATGTCGAGAGGTCACGCTGAAGACCTTTCTTTGATGGATCATAACTTGTAGTGAGACGACCGGAAACCTTAACAAGATATATTTTGTTGTGACCTTGTGACCATTTTTACGTGACCTACCCAGTCGAAACCTTTTTCCAGTCGAAAACTTGATTTTGGACTCAAAGACAAATTTAGTTTGATCAATTACCTTTCGATCGAAAAAAAATAAAAGTGGATATAGACCCTTAACCCGCGACCTACTGGGGGGGGGGGGCTATTTTTTACCTCCCCCTCCCGTTATTTTGTAATAACTCATAAACGAACACAGGTATTTTCACCAAACTTGCATTACCTTCTCTCACATCAATTCTACACATGTTGGCAAAAGTAAAAATATGCGGCTATTATAGGTCAACCGGGAATGACGTCAGAATGACGTCATGTTCTTCGGTTTTTGTTGCAAAATAATGGTTTGCGGAAAACGCTGTCAAAGGTACGATATTTGAGATAAACTAAATTGTTTTATATTAAATTACTGACAATACACCAGGCTATCAAACTGCTATCTCGGATCTTTGCATTTTTTATTCAAAATTTTGAGAAATCCATTTTTTTTTGGTTTTAAACAAATTTGTCAAAAAACCGGAATATATGTGATTGAAACGTAGGCGGTGAATATGTGTACCAAATTTCAAGTCGATATTTTTTTTAAAACTGACCGAGTTATAGCCTTTAAATGACAAAAATCGACCACTTCTCACAGCATTACTATGCATAAAAAACGCATTTCCATTTTTGCTTTTTATTTCTATTTATATGGAACAAAGAATGTTCTAATGTCATTTTTTCGCGTTCTAGATGAAAAACGAACCCATAAACATGTGTTACAAGGCCTAATGACCGTAATCTTGACCGCCGCATAATGACCGCAGTTTGACCTCGTGACCTCGGATGACCTTATCCTGACCCAAGGTCATAAACAGCTTAGAAAGGTACTTAGAAGTATCAGACACACGAATCATACCGATTTATCGACAGCTTATGCGTTTAATATCGCAATTTTGCGCGACAATTCCATCCGTCGAGACCTTTTGACACGGTCAAACATTTTGTACTTTACCTGACCTGTGACGTCATCGGTGACCCCGAGGTCAACAATATTATGTTTATCTCGATACATGTCCCAGGGCTATCGAATGCCGTTTCAATTTTTATATTCGGTCCAGTAATTCCGGAGATCAGAGGGGGGGGGGGGGCTAAAAATAGCCCCCCCCCCCAGTAAGTCGCGTTATGAAATATACCAAAGTAACTCGCGGGTTAACTCGCGAGTTACTGGGGTATATTTCATAACGCGACTTACTGAGGGGGAGGGGGGGGGCATCCCCCCCTCGGATCTCCGGAACTACTGGACCGAATGTAAAAAATAAAACGGCATTTGATAGCCCTGGGAAAATTTTCTGGGAAACATAATATTGTTGACCTCAGGGTCACCGATGACGTCACAGGTCAGGTCAATTACAAAATGTTTGACCGTGTCAAAAGGTCTCGATGGATGGAATTGTCGCGCAAAATTGCGATATTAAACGCATAAGCAGTCAATAAATCGGTATGATTCGTGTGTCTGACACTTCTAAATACCTTTCTAAGCTGTTTATGACCTTGGGTCAGGTCAAGGTCATCCGAGTTCACCAGGTCAAACTGCAGATTACGGTCATTAGGCGTTATAACACATGTTTATGGGTTTGCTTTTCGTCTAGAACGCAAAAAATGACCTTAGAACATTGTTTGTTCCAAAGAAATAGAAGTAAAAAGCAAAAACGGAAATGCGTTTTTTATGCATAGTAATGCTGTGAGAGGTGGTCGATTTTTGTCATTTAACCCTATTTGTAACAGGCTCCTGGCTACCCCTACTTGTAACAGTGGGGGGGGGGGCGGATTCCGCCCCCCCCCCCCCCCGGAGATCTCGAGATCTACTCGTCCGATTTTCAAAAATGAAACGGTGTTTGGTTCCCCTCAGCACGATCTACATTTCTAAAAAATAAAAAAATCTAAATTTTGGATAGGGGGGCAACAGGGGGGCAAAAACGGCAAATTTTAGTGGTATTTTTGTTCCAACATAGCTTTCACGTTTATTGACCGATTTTAACACAACTAATAGGAAACGATAGAGATTTAATTGGAAATTGATATATAACGGTGACGTTTGAAAATTCAAAAATCATAGGCGTGTGCAGGTCACTCAATATGGGGGTGAAGTAAATGCGTAATAAAACCATTTTTTGATATTGTTTTTTATAAATGAAATGGTATGTGATTGTGACATTAGACAAAACAGTTATAAATCATATGTTTTGCCATAGGCGGTACCAGGTTAGTGAAAAAGGGAGGTCAAATTGGGAAAAAATATTAACCGCAGACAAGTTGGTACCCAGCACTATAAATATGTTACTGATTGTAGATAGTTCCTTTTTGCATGTTGTACTTCATCATAGGTGTATCCAGGATCCAAACTGGGGCGGCGCAAGACCTTTTTATAAGTATATTATCCGCTATTATGATACTAACTAGTCAACAGCGACTATTTCACTTACAACTTCAATTAACATTGCTTACCCCCTTTTTACCCTACCTGGACTCGCCTATTATCCTATAATCGTTCGTAGAGTAGCCTGTGGTGCGTGTTTCATCCGAAAACTGCAGTATGTTATGTCATTGTACGCCCATGCCTCTTAGTTTCCTTGCAATAATATGAACCTTTTTCCATTCCTGAGCGCGCCTCTGCAAAAAAAAGACTTTATTCCCTTTTCTGGCCTCATATGTGCATATATCATTATAAGCTAAACGTCTATTGCGCCGTTATCGCTGGCATATCGTCATCACCATGTCAGTCACCCCCTTTTCATGTGCCTGAACACGCCCCTGAAACTCTATATGTAATAAATTATGCAAATAATGGAAGCAGAAGCTATCTTTTACATCTTGATAGCTATAAATGTCCCTTACATCGCTCTATTGGCTTCCCACCAAGCATTGAATACTTCCTGGAAACCCCCCCCCCCCTTTTCATGCCCCTGAAATCGCCTCTGCCATGCAATTTTTATGATATTTCAATAACATCAACTAATTTGCACTTGTTTCAATCACCGTAAACTAATGTAACTCCTTCATACTTGAGAAAGTTAGGAAGAAACCGTGAAGATCGCATTTCCGTATTATCGCCAAATGTCGCCTCCGAACCCACCCAAAACTGTGCCCTGGAACCGCCTCTGTTCAGGTTAAGAACTCAAAATTTTAACTCCAAATGCGGTATTCAATTCTATGAAAAATCCCAAAATTTAATGGGCCTGCTCCCAGCCGTTCTGGAGATATCTGCGAAAAACATGAGGGAGGGGGGCGGAATCCCCCCCCCCCCTGTTACAAATAGGGTTAAAGGTCATAAGTCAGTCATTTTTTAAGATATCGACTTCAAATTTGGTACACATATTCACCGAACACGTTTCGATCAAATTTATTCCGGTTTTTGGATAATTATGATTTTTTGTTGAAAATCTGAAAACAAAAGGAAAAACAAAAACAAATGTATTTGGATTTCTCAAAATTTTGAATTAAAAAAACTCAACAATCCAAGATAGCAGATTGATACCCCGGTCTATTGTCAGTATTTTGATTTAAAACAATTGAGTTTATCTCAAACAGCGTACCTTTGACAGCGCTTTCCGCAAACCATTATTTTGCAACCAAAACCGAAGAACATGACGTCACTCTGACGTCATTCCCGGTTGACCTATCATAACCTCATATTTTTCCTTTTGCCAACATGTGTTGAATTGATGTGAGAGAAGGTATTGCAAGTTTAGTGACGAGACTGTTGTTCGTTTAGGAGTTATTGCAAAATAACGGGAGAGGGAAAAAATTGCCCCCAGTAACTCGCGGGTTAAATGCCCCCTTTCAGCCTCGCAAAAAAGTATAGGTGGCGCTGCGAATGTTACCCATGCATATCTCCGGACTGGGTAAAGATACGAGGTGCGGTTAACGCCAGTGGATTGGGCAGGTGATTTTGAGCAAGAAATACTCGTATGACCTTGTTACCCGAGGTCAAGGTCAAGGTCATAATTTAGGTCAAACTCGTAAATAATTTCCGTTTTCTTTACGTACGAGATTTGTGTGAGTATTTCCGGGGTATTGCACCGAGTTTAGGCAAGGACAATCCAGAAGGCGATTTTGGGATGCGCCAAAAATATCTGAGGGATGCAAAAAGTTCGAAAATTTCCAAACATGATCGGAAGTCACTTTGTCACCCTTTGGTCGATCGATCAGGTTGCTCAATACTGGATTATTTCATCATGAAACACATTTTAAAGCGCATCTCATTGTATTTTGAGCGTCAGTGTGCGATAACATCATATGCTCACTTCTTTCCCCTGGCATTTTGCATGAATAGATGCATACACATGTGAACAGAACCGTACGAAATGTAAAAAAAGTACATGAGTGGCTGCATACCATCACACCGATAGAGAACAGAGTTACTTTTTGCACTGTTCGTGTTCCCTCCAAGATGCGTTGTATCACCTAATGTGGACTGTTTTTCCGGGTCCACGTGACACACGGTCAGGTGCATTTCATCCACTGGAACGAAACGGTAAAACTGTTTTTTTTTTTATTTGGTTAAAAGATATTACCCAAAAATGGTTTTGCAAAAAAAAAAATCCCGTTTTTTTTACTTCTGGAGTCTCAAATTTTGAACCCATATCAAATTTGAGGACATGTTACCGATTGGAAATTTCAATGGCTGGCGATCGCGTTTTCCCGTTTGTTTCTAACTAGCATAGTTCCCGAGATATATGGGAATTTCTGGAACGAAGTCCAAAAACAGGAGAAAAAAAACTCGGATGGGTGTCCGCTCACCACCAGCTCAGGTGTTCATCTACACCTCCTGCTTACACCCCGCTGAGGTGTGGATGCCTGCGGCGAGAGCATGCGCGCATGCGCAATGGGAACACTTTTCAAACCAGGCGGCCGCGTGTCAATTGCCGCGGCAGTGTTATGCAGAGTGCACGTGCGTCGAACCGTTGTCAGTGTTCAAGTTACCATGAGTTGCGAAAGGCTGTCAATGGTGCATTGTGATCGGAGTTATAAGCACCTAATTGTGAGCAGTGCGTGTGCAGTTCGTGCCTTCTTTTGATATTGGCAATGTAGTTAGTTGTGAATTTGTGATGACCGTTGGTCCATAGTAACTATGATTATGCATGAGTATGTTTGATCATCATGATTTTTGAATAATTCACTTTTTTCTTTAAATAAAATAGTTTTGCACGGAGATGTACCTATTATGAGTTGCTCAGATTGGGAAAGTTGGCGCGAGTGGTCAGAGTTAGGTGTTCAGGCTCGTAGCGCTCGTAACCCGGCAGGCAGTTGCGAGCGCAATCTCGGCTAATGCGCGCGGCCGGCTGGCGCCGCGCCACGCATCGGTCGCCCAGCCATTGGCCAGCCGGCGCTCGTAAGGCGGCCGCCGGGCAGGGGTGGTAAAGTGTTCTGTCCTTATGGATAAGGTCGGGAACAAAATGCTCCTTCTCATGAAGTACTTGGGGGTCAAAATGCCAGCAAAAATCATTGCTATGTCATTTCTGTTAAAATTTACTAAGCGATCATGTCCTTAGAAATACTGATCGTCAAAACAACATCAGATGTATTATTCACCTAATCATCATATTCATCACGTCAGTATGTATGTACATTTACTTTGTTATTAGCAGTTGCGCTTCAGCTCTTGATTGCCAATAATAATAAATTACATTAACCCTCGCCCCACGGGGGGGCCTTACAGCCCTGAGGTTTTTCTTGAATAACTTTTTACACATGCGGTGAATCTTCCTGAAATTCTCGGTAGCTGCGTTTACAACAATTATACGTAAGCTATACATTGTTTGTATTGAAATTAGTTGAGTAGTTTGGGAAATAATCATGTTTTAATGACGTCATGTTGGTGGAAAAACGATAAATATTTGAAAAAAGTAGAAAACCGAGTTTTAAATAAAATTGCAAACGCATTACACGAAATATACAAAACGGCATTTTCTTTAAAATAGCAATCTCGGATTTTCAAAATTTTGGGTTTTTTGACTCCTAAAATGATTTTTTTTTGTGTGAAAAATCCCCACAAAATCAAAATTGTCGAAGATGTTAGAAAAACGGGAATATATGTGAGATAAATTAGCATGGACAATATCCATACAAAATTTCAAAGCAATATCTCTATTTTTGACTGAGTGATGGCTCCCTAAGTGTAAGAAACTGATGACGCCATTTTTTTAATAACTTTTTTGACTTTTTTTTGACAAGATACGAACAAATAATTAACTTTTTGGTATTTCTGAGCCAAAACTGGTATAGGAACGTGCCTTTTTATTTACATTTATCAATTTATAATTGTGAGGTTTTCTGAAGAGCAAAATCGCTGTTTTGGACGTGGTAAATCCGAGGTCATTCACTTGACCTGGAAGGTCACCCGTTGACCTGAAACCTAAAAATTTAATACTGTTAGCTTCCTCTCTTGACAGAGAACATGCTGGTGTTTACCGCATTGCTCTAAATTGCTTGGTTTGGGAGTTAACAAGGGGGCCTGTCAGCCCCCCCCCCCCCTGTAGGGCGAAAGTGAGAAAAGCTCCCGTAGGGCGATGGATAAAACAAAAATCTGACGAAAAAACATCCGGACGATAGATTTAACACGTGGGGTCACTGAACCAAACATGCACCTGGGTCCTCCAGAATGTCCTATAATAACATGATCCAGAAGGAATTGGGCTGATATCATGCGTATCCTCAGAATAGCAAGCATTTGAATATTTCCCCATCGACTTATAATGAGGAGGTCACGAAATTGACCCGACCTTAGGTCACCAACATCATAACTCCGAGATACAAGAATTGTAGGTACTATTACCCTTATGAAATCCTGTAAGTATGAAATCGATCGGCCAAAAAATGTGGCTGCGGTACGACCGCACACTTCTTTGGAGCAGGAGTCACGTGACCTGGCCTGGTGACCTGACCTGAGATGACCGGCGGTCAAGACTTTTACAATATGTGGGCAATTGATGCCTTAACCCGCGAGTTACTGGGGTATATTTCATAACGCGACTTACTGGGGGGGGCTATTTTTTGCCCCCCCCCCTCTGATCTCCGGAACTACTGGACCGAATGTAAAAATTCAAACGGCATTCGATATCCCTGGGAAATTTATCGAGGGAAAAATAATATTGTTGACCTCTGGGTCACCGATAACGTCACAGGTCAGGTCAAGTACAAAATGTTTGACCGTGTCAAAAGGTCTCTATGGATGGAATTGTCGCGCAAAATTGCGATATTAAACGCATAAGCTGTTGATAAATCGGTATGATTCGTGTGTCTGACACTTCTAAGTACCTTTCTAAGCTGTTTATAACCTTGGGTCAGGTCAAGGTCATCCGAGGTCACGAGGTCAAACTGCAGATTACGGTCATTAGGCGTGGTAACACATGTTTATGGGTTTGTTTTTCGTCTAGAACGCGAACAAATACCTTAGAACATTGTTTGTTCCATATAAATAGAAGTAAAAAGCAAAAATGGAAATGCGTTTTTTGTCATAGTAATGCTGTGAGAAGTGGTTGATTTTTGTAATTTAAAGGTCATAACTCGGTCAATTTTAAAGATATTGACTTTAAATTTGGTACACATATTCACCGCATACGTCTCGATCACATATATTCCGGTTTTTGGATAATTCTGATTTTTTTCTTCAAATTTTGTAAAAAAACAAAAAAACGTCTGTATTTCTCAAAATTTTGAATTAAAAGAAACTCAAAAATCCGAGATAGCAGTTTGATAGCCCGGTCTATGGTCAGTAATTTGATTTAATACAATTTAGTTTATCTCAAATATCGTACCTTTGACAGCGTTTTCCGCAAACCATTATTTTGCAACAAAAACCGAAGAACATGACGTCACTCTGACGTCATTCCCGGTTGACCTATCATAGCCTCATATTTTTAATTTCGCCAACATGTGTGAAATTGATGGGAGAGAAGTTACTGCAAGTTTGGTGACGATACTGGTGTTCGTTTAGGAGTTATTGCAAAATAACGGGAGGGGGGGGGGGCAAAAAATAGCCCCCCCTCAGTAACTCGCGGGTTAACCCGCGACTTACTGGGGGGGGGCTATTTCTACCCCCCCCCCCCCCCCCCCCCCCTCCGTTATTTTGCAATAACTCCTAAACGAACACCGTTATCGTCACCAAACTTGCAATGCCTTCCTTCACATCAATTCTAAACATGTTGGCAAAAGGAAAAATATGAGGTTATGATAGGTCAACCGGGAATGACGTCAGAGTGACGTCA
The DNA here is from genome assembly GCA_036785665.1 of Chirona hameri. Lineage (NCBI taxonomy): Eukaryota > Metazoa > Arthropoda > Thecostraca > Balanomorpha > Balanidae > Chirona > Chirona hameri. The sequence goes on from JAXIVJ010010011.1 coordinate 33,808, forward strand.
TGTTCTTCGATTTGTGTTGCAAAATAATGGTTTGCGGAAAACGCTGTCAAAGGTACGATGTTTGAGATTATATCAATTGTCTTACATCAAATTACTAACAATATACTGGGCTATCACACTGCTATCTCGGATTTTTGAGCTTTTTTATTCAACATTTTGAGTAATCCAAATATATTTTGTTTTCCCAAAATTTTAAAGAAAAAATCAGAATTATCCCAAAACCGGAATATATGTGATCGAGACGTGGGCGGTGAATATGTGTGCTAAATTTGAGGTCGATATCTTCAAAAATGACTGAGTTATAACCCTATTAGTTATAATGACAAAAATTGACCACCTCTCAGCAAAATAATGGTTTGCATACGTTATATGCATACAAAACGCATTTCCATTTTTGCTTCTCACTTCTATTTATATGGAACAAACAATGTTCTAAGGTCATTTTACGCATTCTAGACGAAAAAAACATACACATGTGCTACAACGCCTAATGACCGTAATCTGCAGTTTGACCTCGTGACCTCGGATGACCTTGACCTGACCCAAGGTCATAAACAGCTTATAAAGGTACTTAGAAGTGTCAGACACACGAATTATACCGATTTATTGACAGCTTATGCGTTTAATATCGCAATTTTGCGCGACAATTCCATCCATCGAGACCTTTTGACACGGTCAAACATTTTGTACTTGACCTGACCTGTGACGTCATCGGTGACCCTGAGGTCAACAATATTATGTTTCCCTCGATGAATTTCCCAGGGCTATCGAATGCCGTTTGAATTTTACATTCGGTCCAGTAGTTCTGGAGATCCAAGGGGGGGGGGGGGCAAAAAATAGCCCCCCTAGTAAGTCGCGTTATGAAATATACCCCAGTAACTCGCGGGTTAACAGCTATCCTAAAAACGGCAGCGCTGCGCGTAACCGTTTTTTTGCTGTCCTCGAAAACCTTAGGGGGCGTTTAAACGCGCACACCCCCGGCACGGCGCGGGAAATCCGGACAGTCGATTCCCCCGGGGGCGGCAGGGGTGCTGTGCATTTTCAATGGAGGTCCACTGTCAGGACAGTCGATTTCACTGTCCTGGGACTCCACCCCTTTAACTCGAAAACTAAAAGAGATAGAAAGACGCAGAAAAAGTGTTCAGATGTTCTCAACAAGCACATTCGAAGGTACTTTATTTTTTGTCTTCAAGTCAATATTGAGGTCACCCGAGGTCATCAAAGGTCAGATATTCAAGTTTTAGGACTTCGCTCCAGAAACCCCCAGATATAACAGGAACTATGATAGCTAAGAACAAACGGGAAAAAATGGAAAGCTCTTAAAACATTTAATTGCGTACTGTCCTCGAATTTGAGCTCAGGTCAACAATTGAGGCTCCAGAGCTCATCAAATGTCAACAAGGCTATTTAAAAAAGCGTTTATCACGAATAGCTTTTTCCCTAATAACGACAAGGCAATAATTTTGACGCCATCGTGCTTGTCTCGTCAAAACGCTTCGCTTCATATTAGTTTTGACCAGGTCAGGTAAACTTACGAATGTTACCTCAATGTTAGGTCAAGGTCAATGTTAGGTCAAGGTCAATTGGTGGTGACTCATGTAGGTGATGTTGCATACGGGAAGACATTCCACGGCGAGATAAACACATTGGTGTCGGTTTCACTTCTCTATCGTCATTATGTCGAGAGTTATTGACATAAAACTGTTGGTGACCTCGGATGACCTCGGCTGACCCTGTAGGGGTCACTGAACAAAAATGGCACATAGGTCATCAATAATGTTGTATAATAACATGATCCAGAAGGAAGTAGACTGCTATCTTGCGTATACTTAGAATAGGAAGCTTTGAATATTTCCCCTTAGACTTATAATAGGAAGGTCACGAAATTAAACCGACCTTAGGTGACTGATATTACAAATCCAAGATAAACAGATTGTAGATATATATGACCTTATGAAATCCTTTAAGTGTAAAACCGATCATCCTAAAACTGTGACTGTGGTACGACACCAAGTTTTTGAAGGTGGGGTCATGTGACCTGGTCTGGTGACCTGACTTAAGATGACCCGAGGATTTGTGTTTACATAATGTGGACAATTATTGCACAAACAGCTGTGCCAAAAATAGCGGCGCTGCGCTTCGCCGTTTTTCCGCTATCCGCGAAAAAACCTGACGAGATGTCTAACCCCCTTCCCCCGGCACGGCGCAGGTTACATGAAGGCGACGCCTTTGGGGGTGTCGCAGACCGAAGGTTGTTTTAAAATGTGTTCTCGAGATCTTGAAATTGGATGACTCCTTTCAAAACAACAGCACGTGCGTCCTTGTGACCCACATTTATCACGTGCTCATACCAAGCACTGACACAGAGTAAGCTTAGCAACCACCCGTGAAACATTGTGTGACCCGACTGGGATACGAACCCACGATCCTTCCATTAGTGAGTATCTTTTTCAAAGGACTCTTATGTTACCCCAACCAAATTTGACACTAAGATACCCAGTGGGATGGCAGCCAGGAGCTAGAGAAGTTGGATTTTGCGAAATGTTCTGAAATTTTAAAGAAACCCACACAAAATATCTATAAAGGAGGACCCAAGGCAAAACAACTGTGTCACGTGCAGATTGCCCGTCGGCCACTTACTCCTGTTGCACAACGGCAATGACATCCCATTGTAACAACAGGTCGCTGTGGGCTACACATATCCGCCCATGGGCAAAGTACATCATCCTGGAAAATACCCTAAATGGAGGAGCCCTGGTGATACGAAACTAGAACGTGCACGGCTGATCCCCTCCCACTGACCCTCCTGGAGCTACTGATACCCGTTTCGGAGCACTGTAATCCACCAGGGCCACTGCAGGGCTGACCAAATGTCGAAAAACCGGGGTGCAGGGACATATTCAAGGTCACGTGGTACTTGAATTATATTTTGACCAGGGTAGAGACCACCACCGGCATGTGGGTATCCTGCTATATAGCTGCTATTCAGAAAATTTAGAGAAAATGTATTTATTCATTTTTGCGCTAGGGGCCATCTTTGATTGGCCCATTATAAGTCTATGGGAAATTGCACGTGCCCGCCGCGCGCGCTGTGGAATTTGCCAACACTAACGAACCATGCCATCATCTAGATCTCCGTGAGTGAGCGATATGCTGAAAATTTAGGAGAAATTTATCAAGTCGTTTTCCAGAGCATCAACTTTACCCGATCTCGGACACGAATCGGAAAACAAAGCCAGGAGAATGGCTCAGGTTGTTTTTCTATAGAAAAGCACAATTCTAAAGAATAGTGTCATTGGCAATATAGAACCACAACCTTCGGTTAAAAATATAGGGATGATGTGAGCAGGCAGCTAGGTGTTAGGGTATTCATGTGAAGTAAAAAAAAAATGACCCCAGCTGTGCTGGGGTCATTTTTGTATGTGCCACTTTTGGTCGGGGCCACTCAAAGCAATTTTACCACCCTTGCCGCCGGTTTACGAGGCCGGGCCAGGTAATGCTCGTCGCTCGGCCAATGTAATGCTTCGTCATTATAAATACGAGCTGAAATGTAATGTTTAACTAATAATATGACACACCGGCATTGATATGATGTCCAGTGGTAGCCATTTTTGTCTATTAACCCGCGCACTGCAGGGGCTTTGCGCCGAACACGAACTGCAGGGGGGGGGGGTGATTTCCGCCCCCCCCCCCCCTAAGATATCGAAAACTACGCTACGTAGCAAGAAGCGGAAAACGGCATTTGATAGCTTGATACATTTTCTATCGAAAGTAATTCAGTATTGTTTTAGGTCAGGTCACAATTGAGGTCACCAGAGGTCATCAAAGGTCAAATTTTTCCTTTTTTTCCTGTTTTAAGACATCGCTCCAGAAATTCCCATATATCTCAGAAACGATGCTAGTTAGAAACAAACTGGTAAAAAAAGCAAACGCCAGCCAGTTAAATTTTAAATCGATAAGGTGTCCTCAAATTTGATCTTATGTCAACATTTGAGGCTCCAGAGGTCAAAAAGGGAAAAATGCCGTTTTTTTGCTAAATCGTTTTTCGCTCTTAACTTTTACTTAATATAGATAACGGGAAAATATTTACGCCATTATGTTTATCTTGTCAAGGCGCTTCGAATAATATACATGGTGAAATTGTTAAATGAACTTAAAATTTTTACCTCAGGTCAAGGTCAAGTGGTGCCCCAAGTAGGGCATGTTGCATATGGGAAGACGTGTCTCGACGAGACAAACACATTGATGTCTGTTTTACTTCTCTATCTTCATTATGTCGGGAGTTATTGACACAAAAAAAATGATGGTGACCGCGCATGACCTCAAATGACCCAATAGGGGTCACTGAACAAAACTTACACTTGGATCATCAATAATATCCTATAAAAGCATGATCCAGAAGTAATTGGACTAATATCATGCATATCCTTGAAATAGGAAGCATTTGTATATTTCCCCATTTACTTATTATGGGAGGTTACGAAATTGACCTGACCTTAAGTCACCGATATCATAATTCCGGGATTTAAGAATTGTAAGTACTTATGCCTTTATGAAATTCTGTAAGTTTCAAACTGTTCTGAGAAAAACTCTGGCTTTGGCACAACTGCAAACATTTTTGGAAGTGGGGTCACTTGACCCGGTCTGGTGACCTGACCTGAAATGACCCGAGGATATTTTGTTTATCAAAGTGTGCGCAATTGATGTCCTAGCAGGTGTGCTAAAACTTGGTGGCGCTGCGCGCCGCCGTTTTTCCGCTATCTTTGAAAAACCTGAGGGGGGCGGAAATCACCCCCCTGCAGTGCGCGGGTTAAAACATGAAAAACGGCATGACAATACAATAACATGGCATGGTAACATGACATGGTAGTATGACATGGTAACATGACATGGCAACATGACATGGTAACATGACATGGTAACATGACATGGTAACATGACATGGTAACATGACATGGTAACATGACATGGTAACATGACATGGTAACATGGCACGTTACATAGGACACCAATTTCCATAGTATAAGTCACATAAGACGTGAAGGTAAACAACTTTGCAATAATATTACGTGTTAAACGCTTACGGACGCAAAACATCGCTCAGAATCCGACCCTGTAGCTCAGTTGGTAGAGCGCCGTGCTTCTGACCTCACCCGGTAGTGGGAGCCCGGGTTCGAGTCGCTTCGGCGCTCGCTATTTGCCCCTGACTGGGATGGCCAGTGGCCGGTGGCAGCGGTCGCACTCAAGGTCAGGTGACGTCAGAGGGTGGGGCGGACCGTGTCCAGGTATGTCGGGCACCTAAAACTTTCGCGTCTAAATTCTGCCGGACGCGAGGAATTGATTGATAGGGTGGTGGGATCAGGGCCTGCGCAACAAGCCATGCTTAGCGCGGGGCCTGACCTCGGAAATCCATCCATTCAAAAACATTCGGACTAAATTTTTTAAAAAAGAGGAAAATTCGTGAATTCGATATTCCATTGCTAGACCCGGCGGACGAGTTGCGAACGCCGCTCAGCTAATGGGAGCGGGCGGCTGGCGCTCCGCCCGGCGTTCTTAACCCGGCGGCCGACTAGCGAGCGCCGAGCGGCTAATGCCTGCGGCCAGCCAGTGCTGCCGCACGCGTCGGTCGGCGGAAAGTAGTAAACGCCCGCCCGCAATACGCCTGGCTGAGGCGTCAACCGACACCCCCCGTATGAGTATTGCCACACCCCGACACCCCATGCAGCGGTGACGTTACGCCTCTCCTAGTAGTAAACGAACCCACGGAATACGCCTGGCTGACGCGTCAATCGACAACCCCGTATGAGTATTGCGACACCTCGACACCCCATGCAGCGGTTATCAAGGGTGTTCCGTTAAACCTATACACCCCATGCAGCGGCGATCACGGTTGTTCCGGTACACCTCCCTGAGTGCTAAACAAAACACCTTCCAGGCGACGTATTTTAGGTTGTGTGGGCATCACACGGTTTAGGGGTGTCGACATCCTGCGCGGGTGTTGATTTTTTGTGAGTGTAGCTTATTTTCACTTACTGATGCCGCCTGGGGCCTCTGTACTCTGATGATGTGTCGTCAGCAATATCAGCCGCCGGCAATAGCATCGGTCAAGTATTTTCGTTTTGCTGACATCTAGAGTAGAATTTCGGTCGATCTGTGTTTAAATATTGCTAGGGACAGTCCCTACAAGATTCAAAGGGTTTGCAAATTACTAATGCCGCTGTCCCTAGTGTCCCCTGTGCCGCTGTCCCTAGTGGTGCCGCTGTCCCTAGTGGTGCCGCTGTCCCTAGTGTCCCGACTTCCCTGTGGTGGAAGTCGAGGCCCATGAGTACATTAGAAAAGATGCATCTGAAATATTTATAGCTAACTGGGCCATCACCCTAGCTGTATGATTGAACACCAAATGAGTGGACTCTCCTAAAGCTGAAAGCTCAAATCCCTATGACAGAGAAACAGGGGCGGATCCAGAAAATCTTCAAGGGGGGTCATCAATTGCAGTGGTGTTCCTGTCTATACCCAAATCTGAAAACTCAACGGATTTGGTCCACTATATTTTGAGGGTGTCCCTATTTCATCTTTTTTTTTATTGACAACGTTGGCTATATGTATTTCCAATATCAGTCGTACCCTTTCTATTATTTAAAGTGCTAAAATATATGGTGATGGTGCTAAAATATATTATTTGTACAGTTAAGGGCGGCCCCAGGCGGCTGATGAAGAATTGACCAAGAGGGAAGTCGAGGTTCGTGACCAGGGAAAGGGGGGGGGGGGTTGTAAGCCGTTTTTACGAGGAGTAAATCTTATGCATGCGATAAACTATTATTGCGCCGTAAGGCGGCGCCAAAATTTGAGGTTTTGAGCGGGTTGGAGAACTAATTTTTGTTATTGGAACCAGCATGCAGGGCAGTGGCGCACGCATTATTCCATTTCGGGGGGGGGGGGGGTCAAAGCCCTAAGAGCGGCCCCCTTGTGTGCGGGCCCCCACCCGTTTTTTATAGAAAACTTCGCGGATTTCGGTCACTTGTTTTTTAGCGGGCCCTCTACAGCATGGGATCTGAGACATGTCATAATTGTCTTATCAATTTCGTGTAAGGTGACTGCGTGTGCTACTGATGTGCGAGGTTTAGGTGCGTGCGCTACTGATGTGCGGTACAACTGTCGAGTGTGGACGAAATGAGGTCAATGACAACACGCAGTAGTGGTGACTGGTGGACGGATACGGTATTTTCGTAGCAGGTATGTGTGTTCAGTTGGCGCGACACATGGCTGATTTTTTACTGTCTTTACAACATACAGCATCGCAACAAATGTGAAGACGTTCTCGCGCATGACTTGGGAAGGCATAACCAACGGATCCAGGGCCTGGTGTCAACCAGTTGCTGCATACCTGTCTGGAAGCTGCGCACAGGCTTTCTGGAGTTTGGTCAAAATGAGAGAAGCGCGGGGAACAGAACGCGTCAAAAATTTAAAACGTCGTAATAGCTAGGTGTTATTTCTTTCGGGAGATCTGCTACCCATTGTTTTCGGTGGGCTTGGATACCCAAAATCATCGGTCCCTAGGTACATACATCTCTAGTATTGACGATGAAACGTAACATGTACCAAATAACGAAACATTTTATTTCATCAGTGAAGTTGAGCGTTGCAATATTATTTGGCTAAGCCCATAGATGTTTGAGATGCTTATGCGCAAATTGTAGTGTAGATAGAAATTGCGTTTCCACGGGACTTTATATTCTCTAGGCATGAATGAATGATCGCTTCGGAAATTGAGGCAATTTTAGAAATTGGACCAAATTATGGCGCTGTTTCCTTTCTAACCTCCCAGATTCATGTCCTCTACAGGTTTACAAAAGTACCAACCTTTGGACGTCAAAGTCCCGTATAAACCATGCTAGGCTACGTTCGCGAACGGAATAGGAATTCACCCTGGAGGCGCTCAGGGGGGGGGGGGGGGGGGCGTTTCCTGGCTCCCACCCCCCTTTGTTTTTTCCGCCATAATCAGAAAAGCATAAAGATATCGACTTGAAACTTTCAGCAACTTCAAATGAATAGCTAAGCCACGTTTTGGCAAAAAAATTGGGTCCCCGACAGGTCAGGTCAGGTCACCAGGTCAGGTCAAATGACATGACCACCAAACAACTTCTTGGTGGCACCGCCGGCACAGTGGTTAATCGAGCGACATGAAACTCATGGCACGTCATGAGGTCATCAGGGACTACAATATCTCGGATTTTCTATATCGGTGACCTAAGGTCAAGTTATAATCGTGAACTTTTAAATGTAACTCTATGGGCAAAAACAAAAACGCATATTTATCAGTTGTAAGGGGATACATTTAGTTCATGTTTGCTCTAGCCTCTAGTTTTGGCCAGAGACTAGACCTGACCGGGCCCCATATCACGCCTCTGCCAGCACCGGGGAACTGCCTTGACCGGGCCCTACCAGGAATGGGCCCGTCTAAAAAAATGCAAGGAGCGGGCCCTGTTGTGACCGGGCCCTCGTCCTGATCGGGCCCCGTATCACGCCTTTGCCAGCACCGGGACCCTACCTCGATCGGACCTGACCAAGACCAGGCCCCTACCAGAAGCGGGCCCGTATAAATAATATGCAAGAACCGGGCCATATTGTGACCGGGCCCTCATCCTGACCGGGCCCAATATCACTCGGCACGCCTCTGTCAGCACCGGGCCCCTGCCTCAATCGGGCCCCTACCAGGAACGGGCCCCTATCAGGAAGGGGTCATATCAAAGAATTTCCCAGGAGCGCGTCCTGTTGTGACCGGGTCCTTGTCCTGACCGGGCCCCATATCACGTCTTTGCCAGCACCGGGCCCCTGCCTCGATCGGGCCTGATCAAAACTGGCCCCTACCAGGAACGGGCCCGTGTCAGCAGAACGTGACTGTATCAAGAATTTCCAAGGACCGGGCCCTGTTGTGACGGCCGACGGGGCCCTCGTCCTGACCGTTCCCCATATCACGCCTTTTGCCAGCACCGGGCCCCTGCTTCGATCGGGCCTGAGCAAACCGGGCCCCTACCAGGAATTGGCCCGTAACAATAATTTGCAAGGACCGGGTCTTGTTGTGAACGGGCCCTCGACCTGACCGGGCCCCCAGATCACGCCTCTGCCAGCACCGGGTCCCTGTCTTGATCGGGCCCCTACCAGGAACGGGCCCCTATCAGGAGGGGGCCGTATAAAATAATTTGCAAGGAGTGAGCCCTGTTGTATCCGGGCCCTCGTCCTGACCGGGTCCCATGGCCATATCACGCTTTTGCCAGCAGCAGCCCCTGTCTCGATCGGACCTGACCCAAGACCGGGCCCCTACCAGAAAGTGACCCGTATCAAGAATATGCAAGAGCCCGGTCCTGTTCTGACTGGGTGACTGGGCCCTCGTCCTGACCGATCCCCATGCTACGCCTTTGCCAGCACTAGGCCTGGCCAAGACCGGGCCCTTACCAGAAACGGCCCGCATCAAGAATATGTAAAGACCGGGCCCGATATCATGCCTTAGCCAGCACCCGGCCCCTACCACGACCAGACCTTACCAAGACCGGGCCCTGCCATGTATGGGCCAGAATACGGGTCCTTTTGATGCGAGCCCCCTCAACCATTTCGGGAGGGGGGGTTAGCTGACCCCTTTAACCCCCTGCGTGCGCCACTGATGGAGGGTCTAAACGAGGAATATGTCTGGAGCAAAAGGTGGAGCCAAAAGACATGTTGCCCCCGCCCCATTTAAGGCCAAATGTCGGGACATGGCTCCCATATCCTCCCCCCCTTGCGGCCGCCAGTGTGTACAGTCTATATTAAACCTTGTTGTACTGGAAAAGAACATTGATTGATTTGCGCCGCATAGCGGCGTGGATTTTTTTGCTTTATTTTGTTTTTGTCTGGATAATTCGGCACTAAAAAATCGAAAGGTTCTATAATCTCTATATGTATCATCCCAAGGGGGAAGAGTTCGCCATGGGCAGGGCTGGGCCTGGGCTGGGCCTGGGCTGGGCCTGGGCTGGGCCTGGGCTGGGCCTCAACTTTAACCCTATTTGTAACAGGGGGCGGATTCCGCCCCCCCCTGATGTTTTTTGCAGATATCTCCAGAACGGCTGGGAGCAGGCCCATGCAATTTTGGGACTTTTCATAGAATTGAACTCCGCATTTGGAGTCAAAACTTTGAGCTCTTAACCTGAACAGAGGTGGTTCCAGGGCACAGTTTTGGGTGGGTTCGGAGGCGACATTTGGCGATAATACGGAAATGCGATCTTCACGGTTTCTTCCTAACTGCATCAAGTATGAAGGAGTTACATCGGCTTACGGTGATTGCAACAAGTGCAAATTAGTTGATGTTAATTAAATATCATAAAAATTACATGGCAGAGGCGGTTTCAGGGGCTCGAAATGGGGGGTTTCCAGGAAGTATTCAATGCTTGGCGGGAAGCCAATAGAGCAATGTAAGGGGCATTTATAGCTATCAAGATGTAAAAGATAGCTTCTGCTTCCATTATTTGCATAATTTATTACATATGGAGTTTCAAGGGCGTGTTCAGGAACATGAAAAGGGGGGTGACTGGCATGGTGATGACGATATGCCAGCGATAACGGCGCAACATACGTTTAACTTATAATTATATATGCACATATGAGACCAGAAAAGGGAATAAAGTCATTTTTTTGCAGAGGCGTGCTCAGGAATGGAAGAAAGGGGGTCATATTATTGCAAGGGAACTAAGAGGCATGAGCGTACAATGACATAACATACTAAAGTTTTCGGATGAAACACGTACCACAGTCTACTCTGCGAACGATTATAATATTATAAGGCCAGTCCAGGTAGGGTAAAAAGGGGGTAAGCAATGTTAATTGAAGTGGTAAGTGAAATAGTCACTGTTGACTAGTTAGTATCATAATAGCGGATACTATACTTATCAAAAGGTCTTGCGCCGCCCCAGTTTGGATCCTGGATACGCCTATGATGAAGTACAACAGGCGAAAAGGAACTATCTACGATCAGTAACATATTTATAGTGCTGGGTAGCAACTTGTCTGCGGTTAATAATTTTCCCCAATTTTACCCCCCTTTTTCACTAACCTGGTACCGCCTATGGCAAAAAATATGAGTTATAACTGTTTTTTCTAATGTCTCAATCACATACCATTTCATTTATCAAAAAAAAAAACATTAAAAAATGGTTTATTACGCATTTACTTCACCCCCATATTGAGTGACCTGCACACGCCTATGATTTTTAAAATTGGCAGGCGTCACCGTCATATACCAATTTCCAATTCAATCTTTATCGATTCCTATTAGTTGTGTTAAAATCGGTTTATAAACATGAAAGCTATGTTGGATCAAAAATACCACTAAAATTTGTAGTTTTTGCCCCCCTGTTGCCCCCTATCCCAATTTTTTTTTATTATTATTTATAAATGTAGATCGTGTTGAGGAGAACCAAACACCGTTTCATTTTTGAAATCGTACGGGTAGATCTCGAGATCTCCGGGGGGGGGGGCGGAATCCGCCCCCCCCCCCCTCCTGTTACAAATAGGGGTAGCCAGGAGCCTGTTACAAATAGGGGTAAGGAAATCACTGGGCTCTGGATGGGCCTGGGCCTGACAGTTTTGAAGTAATGCGTGCGTTGCACAAGCTCAGGGCAGAGCTCAAAAATATTTTACCAGCAGTTCACTTACACAGCATCACACTGTTGCTGTGGCTGTGGCTTCTTGTTTGTTTTTTTGTTAGCGTAGTTGGTTCATTGTTTCACATTTATAGTATACAAGTAAATATGCTTGGATAATGATTGCAAATTTTGTGAAAATAATTACATGCTTAGTCTGAACGGGCCGAACCGGGCCCGGGCCTCAATGTTATGAATTTGACCGGGCCTGGTCCGGGCCTGGACTTGCTGTTCATGGGCCTGGGCCGGGCCGGGTTGGGGATTGGTGGGCCCGTGACGAACACTGCAAGTGGCCCAAAGGGCCTCTCGAGTCCGATACGTTGTTGCTTCTGGTATAAAGGCACGTTGGTGCCCCTTCATAGCCCAAGGGACGGGAGGAATGAAGAGACATTTTTTGGCATAATTTAGCAATTTTAATTTAGCATCATTTCGGGATATTTTTATCTCTCTCTCCCAGCGACCAATGCTTGTGATTTCATGGCGGCACCAGACCATTGTTTTCCCTCCTGGATTCAAGGAGGCACAGTGCCCCGGTGTCTCTCCTCGCCCCACAGTGCCGCCTACTGTCACGATGGTGCCCCTGGCACACCGGCGCGGTGGTGCCCTTGGTTCACCGTCGCGGTGGTGTCCCTGGTACACCGGCGCGGTGGTACCCTTGGTTCAAAGAACACTTAATAATTTGCGCCGCGCAGCGGCGCGGATTTGTGTGCTTTATTTTGGTGGTGCCCCTGGTGCCCCTGGTGGTGTCCCGGCGCGGTGGTGCCCTCACGGCCCAATGGGCGGGGGGTCATGACCCCGTGACCCCCTGGATCCGCCACTGCAGAGAAAGCGAGGTCATGACTGTGTATTCAAATCTGATGACTGATTTGTAAACAATCCATTATAAATGCACCAAGGCCAGACACCTGGCGAGTCACCAGCGCTCGCCTCACTCGAATAATGCCGTCGCGCGGTCTTTCTCTTCTCTCATCCATCCAGCGCTGCTCGAACAGTCATGGTAGCGCCTGCCGAAACAGCGTCGCCCTGATCCAGTCTTGCCCCTTGAAAATACACCCTGGCAATATCTGTCTGTCTGATGCCTCCGGCCATCGCGGCTCCGGCGGCCAAAAGGTGGAGCTTAATTGTCATCAAATCGCAAAAGAGCAGCCATCTCCGTTCACTGGTAGTTATTAACACGAAACTGACAACTCGTGCACGTGCATATTCATGTAATTGACTGGATTTTGAAAATTGACCAACAATATTTCTCGTAAAAGTTCCAATTAGTTGCAAACGTCACACGATTCATCTATCTGACGCTATCAGCAGCCGCAAAAGTGTTCAAACTGGTTTAAAATAGCTCCCTCCGCCTTCGTGGCCGCAGGAGGCCGCAACGCATCGAACAGGCCTGTGGTCGGCCCAGCTGGTCTGCTTCTCAGGGCGTCAGACTGGCCGCCGCGCGGTACTGGAATGTCGGCGGCGGGGAACGCCATCACCCGGGGCGCACGCCGAATTCCCGTGATCCATGGCCGGGCACTGTTTACCCCGGCCACTGCCGATCAGTCAAGATTAAACCCACGGGGAGGGGCGGCCGCAGAGCTGCGGACGAGTCCACTCGGCAGCGCGGGGGAGGGAGTTCACCCTCGGCCGCCCGTTAGACAGTGATTAAAGGCGCGCGCCGAACACCGCCTCCGAAATCCCATAAACAAGAGCATGGCGGATGGACGCGCAGGCCCGAGCGGGGAGGACGCGGCGGGTCGGAGTGGGGGAGGACGCGCAGGCCCGAGCGGGGAGGACGTGGCGGCTCGGAGTGGGGGAGGACGCGGCGGGTCGGAGCGGGAGAGGATGCGGCGGGTCGGAGTGGGGGAGGACGCGCAGGCCCGAGTGGGGGAGGACGCGGCGGGTCGGAGTGGGGGAGGACGCGGCGGGTCGGAGTGGGGGAGGACGCGGCGGGTCGGAGCCCCGCCGCGCCCCGCCCCGCCCGAGATCGGGTCCGGCTGGAGCTGACAGCAGCGGCTCAGACCGGACCGTCAGCCGTTACCGTCAGTGACGTCAGTGACGACTGGCGCAGCCATGCATGACGTAGGCGCCGCTCACTCAGCCGCTCACTCAGCCGCAGACACGTCCGTTTTTACTGCACCTTCCCAGGCGTCGGCCGGACGGCTGAGCGAGCCACCGTTCCCGTGTCCGGAGGAGGGCAGACACCAATCGACTGCGGCCGGGTCTGCTTAACTGCTCCGCAAACATACAATATTAAATCCCCGTTGCCGGTTCGTAGCCTCTTGTCATTTAGCATAACTAAAACGGAATAATGGTTGTGCCGCCGACAGAGGGCTGGCTGCAGCGGGTCGTCAGAATGCCAACACGTCTCACCGCGCTGCAGGGCACCCCGGCCCGGTGTGTTTTCTTGCCTCAGCACCCTGGCTCGGTGTGACCAGATCTACAGCTGGCGACGTGCAGGGGTCGGTTCGGGTCAGAGCGGCGACACTGCCGACCAGAGGCGTCACGGAGACCGCTTTTGCACAAAGAGGGCCGCCGATGCAGCTATCGTCCATCTCCGGCCGGCGACCTGGGACCGGCAGACCGGCAGTTTACGGACACATTCGACCGACGCGTCGGCCTGGCAGTTTACGGACACAATCGACCGACGCGTCGGCCTGGCAGTTTACGGACACAATCGACCGACGCGTCGGCCTGGCAGTTTACGGACACAATCGACCGACGCGTCGGCCTGGCAGTTTACGGACACAATCGACCGACGCGTCGGCCTGGCAGCTTACGGACACAATCGACCGACGCGTCGGCCTGGCAGTTTACGGACACAATCGACCGACGCGTCGGCTTGGCAGTTTACGGACACAATCGACCGACGCGTCGGCCTGGCAGTTCACGGGCACAATCGACCGACGCGTCCGCCCGGCAGTTCATAAGTGAGACAGTCGTTTTGAGCCAATATGATCAGCCGACATACGCTGAGTGTGTGACGATGATTTGGGCTTGATGGCTAGGGGTGGTACAGTATTCTGTCTTTATGGATGAGGTCGGGGACAAAATGCTCCTTCTCATGAAGTACTCGGGGGTCAAAATGACAGTAAAACAATCATTACCTATGGCTATGTCATTCCTGGGAAAATTTAATAAGCGATCATGTCCTTATTAATACCGATCGTCAAAACGACCACTTCAGATGTAATATTCACTTAATCATCACATTCATCACGTCAGCATGTATGTACAGTTGCCGGCAAATATATCGCTGTTCCTGGCTTCAATGTAAAGAGGGGTGGGCTGCCGCCTAGCCGGTATACTGTGCCACCTAGCACATTCTGGTCATGTAGGCTGTGCCGCATCACACCTCGGGTCGCCCGGCTCGAGCGTACTAACCACCGCCGCGACACGCCGCGTTATGTTCATTTAGCGTAGGTTATTTATGAAGTGGGCTCGAAC